>OZ026811.1:7656055-7720392 GCA_964023185.1 Macaria liturata | reverse complement strand
CCACGGTGGACGGCGTGTTGCCGGCTCGAAGGCCGGAAGCCTTCAACTGGCGTACTAGTTCGCGAAACAAGCGCGTATGTCGCGCGGCGCTGCGGCAGCGGCGGGGGCCACCTCACATCACCGAGTATAACAGCGAGCGACATGCGCGTGCGTGCGCGACGGCAGCACGGAGCGGACTGTGGGCCGCGGCGGCGCTGCGCGCGCCCGCCGCCGGGAGAGGGGCGGCCCCGCCCAGGCCGCCGCCCGCTAATGACGATGTAATTACTGCGCCCCGCCCCGCCCCGCGCGCCCCGCGCCCCGCTCCGTGCCGTACCGCCGCGCCGCACCGACCCACCGACGGACGCTGCTTCAACGCGGGACACAACTATACCGATCTATTCACTATGAACACTTTCAGCCTGTCAAATTTAATAAAAAGTCTGACTTTTTAGACAATATCTTTATGCCTAATGCAACTGTACATTTTGTTCATGGGAAATAGCATCTATTATTGTACCATTTGGACAAATAAAAATTTATAAATTGATATTATATAATAATTTGTAATTATATAATTGGTTAATAATATATTACTAATTTTTTTGAAGATTAGGTACGTTTTAGGTTTTATATATTTTTTCTAATATTTTTTTTCTTTATAATACTGTCATAATAAATTTAAATTGGCTTGTGTGTAGAAATACATATTTTTATTACTTAAGTAGAATTTTTTTTTTTTTTGACAAGTCATAAAAACTAGCTAGTTTTATTTTAGTATGGTTATTAAGACCAGTCTTATTAGAGTCGAAAAATCATAGAATTCAAATAAATTTTATCGGTGTAAACGACCCTACAATGAGAACAACATATTTACTTTAACAACTTTATTTCATAATTTTTGTGCAGGATTTTCAATAATTACGACAAAAATTAACCTTGGTGCTATCATAAAAATATATTTGCCAAGTTGAATACTTTTGGAAGTAAAAAAATAACTTACCTATTATTTTATACTTGATGGTCAATAAGAAAAAAAAACTTATCTTTGCGGGTGTTGCTTGCAAGTGACAAGTGCGTGAAAGCAACACTCATACGAGCGACGTTCCGTCTTATTGCAAAACGCGGCTTAAATATTAGTCCAGGACTTTGAAATAAAAAGTGGGTTCTAGTTGTTCAGACATCACATACCTACAAGCAATCAAAATGTCAACTTCAAATTGGAACTAATATTGCAATGGTTGGTGATATTGCAATGGAACTAATCCTGAAACGATATTGCTATAACATTTTGTTACGAGAGATTCATAATTCTATTTAACCATTTTATTGGTTTATACTGCTCTGATCATCCAATCTAAAATAATCTCCAAGTTACTTAAGATAATTTTAATAAGCTAACATAAAATTAATTTATTAACAAAATATATTGGGATTATTAATTAATCCAATGTTTTAAGGGTATGTTAAATAAATTATTTATTCAATAAACGACAGTAAGCATAATCCCGGTTAAATCCTAAAATTCTACATAACAAATACCTAACAGTAATTCTTCAAAATGTTCACAGTTACAAAACAAGTGTGTAATTATGACATAACAATAGTTATGAATATAATTACGAAGTATTCTGCAGTATGCTGTGTGTATAAATAGGCACATTATAATATCACATTACAATGGGACGGCCGTCGCAGCGCGTCGGTCTCCCGGCCGGCGACACCTAGCGCCATCTGTTATTGAGTAGAGGAACTATACTCTATTTAGAGAAATATTTTCTTGTCTTCTTTTTCTTGCTTTTCTTGTATTATACGCAAAAGAAGTAATTTAATTGTCTAAATAATAAAAAATAAAATAAATTCCTATAAAATTGATTTGTTTCTGAATAAAAAAGAAAAATAAAATAAGATGTGATCTATATTTACTTAATTTTTTTTTTCAAGGAATAATATTACTTTTATTGTACTTTAAGCAGTTTTATAAAGCGATCATCGCTCGATCATCATCTATATTTAGATCATTAGATAAGAATTAGATATAATAAAAAACTAACTTTATATGAATAGTTACAAAACAACAATTACTTACTGCTATCTAGTGACGAGTAGTGGAACTAAATAGTTTACCCCCTGGCAAAGGGTTGTAACTTTGTTCCTTTCTCTATGGTCGGCAAAAGTAATGTAGGTGAAATATCGTTTAAAAGTTTGTTGGTACCCGACGGCGCTTTACCAACAAAATTATATTCCTTGATAATATACAGGTGTGTTCTTACACAAACAAAAATCTGGAGTTTTTTTAGACATAGTGATTATAGGTACAACGATGAATAACATTAGATAGCCTTACTTGGTCGTAGTGTTGTGAATGATCTAGCAATCACAATAAAGTTATCCCGTACGAAACAAAGAGTAAAATAATATAGAAATAGAAATAGAAAATCATTTATTAAGACAGTCTTCAAACATACACACACATATATATACAATAAATAAATAAATAAGTCTGCCTCAACACAGCCCCAACTCAGCATAATGCTGATTACTGGAAGTAATCAGCGCTGGTCTTCCGTTGGGGCTGGCTGGGACGTCACGTATGAGACAATGATTAAGTTTAAAAAAAGGAAATGATGCAGCAAAAATAAAAAATACAAAATAGATACAAGAAACATAAACCTTAAATATAGCAGATACTTATACACGAAATTTACACACTAACACTTATTAGAATGAACTTAGCTAATCTATGATTACAATTAGGTACATTACTACAATCAAAGTCAGTTAAAAACACACAACAAAACATAATACAACAGAAGAAATAACAATATCACTATAAAAATTACAAAGTATATATATAAGTATACTACATATCTATATTGCGCTGGTGTCATTTACGAGCAGGGCTTTCTGTTTTTGATGCTCAAAAATGTGGATCTTAAGTTTGGTTCTGAAATTGTGCAAAGAACGCAGGTTCCTTATTGGCGGTGGAATATTGTTCCAACATTTCGATGCAGCATAGCGGAAGCTGCCTCTGAAAGCGGCAGTGGCGTGTCTGTGTGTAAGAAGCGGCGCGGTGCAGGCGCGGACGCCGGCAGAGCCTATAATCTACTAAAAGCGCAGTATGTTAGGAAAAAATATTGAAATATATTTTTAAGTATAGCTTGGTCACAACTAAATTTGAATTACTTGTCATAATGTAAGTATTACTAATTTAATTCCCAAAAATATCAAAAACTAAATAATATCTAAAAATACGTTACGATTTTGACCACTGTTCGTGAATTATTATGCATGGATATCTATAATAATTCATGATTCATATATTGTTTTCTTTTAATATTGCTTGATATTGTTCAAGTCTAAACTGTTTAAATTTATTGACCAAGTGAGTATTACCGTCGAATCAATCTTCTGAGTGTGAAAACGTAACAAACATGCGTGTGAAGGCACCTATGTATGTTACTCTCTTACTGATTTTAGTAGAATAAGGAAATTTAATGTCTTTTGAAACTATTTCATGTCCCGAAAGATATAAATAGTACAATGGTTAAGTGATTCTATTAACTACTACATTAATTAATTAATTAATGCTTTTGCGTGATGCACGTTTAAGTAAACAGACAAAAAAAAAACAAAAACTGCTGCAACTTGTTTTGTTATCGGTTTAGAGTATACCTACCCAAACATGTTTATTTTCTACTATCTTCTATGTTAAAATGTTTGACCCTCTTCAGCTTTATTATTATATAGATATATACAAGGTTACTTTATACTTGTACTAATTAAATAATTGTATTGTGATAAAACACTGCTGTACCTACATATACCGACAGTGTGCGTAACTTTCTTACAAGAGTTGACTAAAATGTTATTTCATTTGTCAGATTTGGCACTAGTTATTAAAAAGTCTTTTGTGTTACTGTTGTTATATAACTTTGAAGTTTAACTTTAAATTAGTTGTACAATATAAAAGTTTAAGTTAATATAGCAAAGTTTGTTAGTTCTTGTTTCTCTTCTCTAGTTAAATTATAGTTTAAAAGTAATTTAAAACTATTTCCGAATAATATCTCATAAATATAAGCATACTTTGTACAAACCTCCATTCGTGGTAAGACAAAATAGCGAACATTTTAAACAATATATCGGTTGTAGCGGCGCAGGCGCTGCGTTGTGTAAGATATTTTCAATTTGCGCTCCGTGACCGATCCATCCGCCACGGGACCGAACCAGTACACATAGCTACAACTACCGACACCTACATACTTTATACACCACCTTATGGGTATAATAATAAGAGTTATTTCAGCTCGTGTTTTGTAAGTGTGGGTTCTCTGTATAGGCATCTGTAGATAGCATCTGCCTCGATACGTGAAATCGACCTGTGGCGAAATTCGGTGTATTACCTAAATGTTATTAAATTGAGACAAACCACCGCGACCGAGGAAATTACGTACGGACGGAATTGGGCGGTTTTACTTTACTTATTTTAACGTTTTTATCGAGTTTCTGGTTTCTTATTGGAGTTGGTATTAGTTTGTGAAAAATCTAATAAGATTAACTAAATTATCTTCTTGCGTTTATATATATGTGGGCATATTATTAACATTATAGTAATTTAGGCGGTTTTTTTTTTTTAGATGTGATGATTTATTAAAAATGTTAGTACTATATTTTTATACAACAGTTTATCAATATTTTTCATAATATATTTTTCTTTCCTTGTAACTAAGCCGATTCGTAAAACAATAAATAACCTAATCATGTGCAAAATATGTGTGTGTCGGCAGCCTGCGGGTCGCCGCTGCTCGCCGATATTTTGCAAACAATGCTAATTATCTGGACAGATTACTGATACCAATCATTATCATTCTGTGTGTATTGTTCTAACTTCAGCAAAGTATTGTACCCAAAATCCATTTACCACTCTGTATTTTTTATCTAAATCAAACGACAATTACGTTTGCTTGAGATAAAAAATACAGAGTTAAGTTACATCTAAACGAATAAATTAAAATAAGATAGTTTAAAAAGTCTTATTGGAAAACGAAAATAATAAATAAAACATGATCACCCTAGAACTACAATAAATAGTTCAAATAGATACTTTGATTATATTAGAATAATAAAATTGATATTATTTATTGTGCACTATTAAATTTTCGGAAATCTGGGAGCACGGCAGTGCCCCCGCCAAGTCGAGCGTAAAGCAAACACTGCCGTACCATCCTTTACTGGAACCATTTGTCCATTTTCAGGCCCATATTTTTGAACCTCTGGATGGGACTAGAACGCTGAAATTTTCGTCATCTGGTAAGCAATATGGACACACTTGAAATCCAAAATTTCAAGTCGGTAGATCATTTAGTTCCGAAGCTAAGGGAAAGCAAAGTTTCGCATTTATGACACTCACTCATGATCATCAAAATAGAACTAGTACTTCCCATAAACTCATAGAGCTGAAATTTGGTACAGAGTTAGGGTTTAATGACCACATAAAAGGAAAACTATCAAAACTAGGATAATCGAAGATCTGGAGTACCTGGTACTCTGATTAGAAAACACAAGAGCTCTACCAAACTATTAGATATATCGATATACCGACTTTAAAAAAATATATTTAACTTGGTGGGCCGCTTCATTTGATGCCAAGAATTGAAGGCCAGAAGTATCTGATGAAGAACCGTCAGCTGGTCTCAGCAGTATTAGAGATTGTTTATCTCTAAAAAGTAATGAAATCTAAACAAGGTCGTGCCAAGTCTAAAGTTCGTTACTGCGATTTCTTTATTTTTATAGTTAATGTTGTGTGACTTGGCCGTTGACTTGTACCGACTAACGTATAAAGAAAGTTCAACGGCCGGTCACATAACATTAACTATAATAATAAAGAAATCGCAGGAAAGAAACTTAGACTTGGCACTACCTTGTCTAGATTTCATTACTTTTTAGAGATAAACAAGCAGCTCCCTCGAGACTTGGCTAGTTTTTTACAGAATGTTTTGTTGGGACTCCATTTATTAATAAGGAATTATTTGTTTATGGAAATGTTATATTGTACATATTAAGTAAACTAGCTGGAGCCCGCGACTTCGTCCGCGTGGAATAGTTATTACCATAAAAACGGTTTTAGTGAGTTAACCTAAGTTAAGATAGACATGACAACCTAAGTTAAGATAGACATGTATTGTTGAGGACATTTTGTTAGATTACTTCTAATGAAATAATTCTTTCATACATATTTTTGTGATATCTTGAACCGTTTTCGCAGCGCATGCAACGGAAGCCCTCAAAGATGAAAAAAATTCCCCGTTTTTTCCATATTTTCCATTATTTCTTCGCTTCTATTAGTTGCAGCGTGATGTTATATAGCCTAAAGCCTTTCTCAATAAATGGTCTATTAAACACAAAAAGAATTTTTCAATTCGCACCAGTAGTTCCTGAGATTAGCGCGTTCAAACAAACTAACAAACTCTTCAGTTTTATAATATTATAGTATAGATATTTATTTTATTTGACACAATACTATGTACTTATCTTGCAATAATATAGTGACAACAAAGAGATAATAAATTAGACCCTATTAAAAGATTTATTAATATATATGTATAAGTTGATAAAACAAAATGTATCAAAACTTTGACTTGTCAGTATTATTTCTTTAATATTACTCATTTGTGATAAAACAAGTAATTTTTTGACATCAGGTTTGTTTTATAAACTTTTAAGCTACTCAAATTGTATTAATTTTTTAGTAAGACAGCAAAGCACATTTGATATCACGATAAAATAACGCGCTATTATAATAATGAGCTCGAATGGTCCCGTGTTTCTCAGAACTGCCATTTAATATTATTTTGGCCAAGATATCGCCTACAGCACTTGGACCTTACCACAAAATAGCTACAAATTAATATTAGATGTTAAATTAGCTAAGAAGGTTGCTATTTACGATCGCTATTAGCGATAAGGCCGCCAGTTGTGGCACTATTTTTGAAGTCTTTTGTGTTTCTGATTGTCTTTTTTTTTTCAATGTGTGTTACAATAAAGAGTTTTATCTTTCTATTTTTATGATCTGTTGTCATATACACATGCGTATTTCGTATCAAAACTACGAGTAGGTATATCTGTAAAACTATCAAGAGGAATTTTGTAAATTAAATCGAACGCGTCTGTATTGCATCTATTGGCGTTGCTACTTTTAGAATATACTTAAATTATCTAAATATATAAAACTCAAAGGTGACTGACTGACTGATTGACTGACTGACAGATATAGTGATCTATCAACGCACAGCCCAAACCAATGGACGGATCGGGCTGAAATTTGGCTTGCAGGTAGATGTTATGACGTAGGCATCCGCTAAGAAAGGATTTTAAGAAATGCTACTTTTTAAGGGGTGAAATAGGGGATGCAAGTTTTACTTTTTAATGCGAGCAAAGCCGCGAGCACCCGGGCCACTAGTTAATATTTAAGTCGTGATACATTTTCTATAGTAACTTAGTTATTAAATTAAAAAAGAAGAAAGGCCTGACATTGATGAGTTGATATGACATATTTTAATGTAATAATATAAATATCATTTTCTCTGTTGATCCAAGTGTTCTTTGAAATAAACATGTCTCGTTAATATTCTTACATTATTGACATGTTTGTACAAATGTCTTGCGAATGATGTAGATATATAGTGACAAATATGTTCGGTTACAAAATAATAACGGTTTTGGGACATTATATCAAAGCAGTTCTTTTACTTTTTTTACTCTAAAATGTTTGATACATTAATGGTCTTTGTTAAACTGCTAGTAATAATATTTTCGTAGAATTGCAGTATTCACTGCAGATCGTGGTGCTATGGAGATGATAATATATATATATTATTTTAATAAAGAACTAACACAGAAAAAAGTACGAACGACGCCATAAATAGATGCACACATATGTGTTAGAGATAACCTTATATGATCTACATGATCTACGCTTAGCAATAACTCAAAACTTATATGTATACCTAATACGTATGTATGTATATACATAAATGTATCCACATATTATTTCACATGATACCCCATCATTCCTGCAGTGGGTACAAAAAGCCAGCGTTGGTTATTGGCCAGTACAAACTTCATCAAGTATATAAATAGCCCTGTGTACTTGAATTCCTGGAAATTTCCCTCGCCGAGTCTCCGACGGCGGAATGCCCGACATTTCTTAATTGCGGTCATTTTTTCTGATGCCTTATATATTGCTAGTAGACGTACTTTGGCATTATTGTTGCAATAACATGTTGAAATGCAGCTCAGTAATGTATTGATGTATTGCAGAGATTAGGACAACATTGTCCTGTTATTGTTTTGTTGCGATGCAAATAGTTAACAGCTTGCAATACTTGGAAGCGAGCCATGTTCTATGTAAAAACAATCATATTGGAAGTTTAAGTTTAAACTATAATTAACGGAAAATCTTTAGTAACATGCCACTAGTTGCCAAAATAGAATAAATGGATTTATTATTTATACTAGCGTGCTACATCTAAGACTAACTAAATAAATATACAACAGTTGTCTAATAAACCAATCCAGGTTAAACCATAAAATGTAATGTAATAATAATGTAATGTAAAATGTAATTATAAAAATTAGGTGTGAACAAGAGAGGGATGATATAAAAAATCCTTGGGTGTGAATGATACGGAAGAGGTTTAAAACAATACTTGACAAACAAAGTTACAATTTCTTGCTGAAAAGTTACCTTGATCAAAACAACAACAAATCTTCCTAAAACTTAAAAGAATTCTTTTTTCATACATCTTCAATCAGGACGCGACCTCCGTAAACCAAATTCACAATAACACCTTCAAACATTTATTTAACGTTACAATAAACAGTGCATGGTTCTAAGAAGCTTCCTAAAATAAGTCCAGCGTACTGTCGGTGCCAGCACTGAATAATAATTACATCGAAGACACTTGGCATGCGGTAGCTGTGTTATCATCATTTAACTGTTTTTAATGGTTTGTAGGCTTATATTTGACTACAACTCACATATTAACGACTTTGCAGATATTACTTGTAAAAACCACTCCATATGCATATTATTAAAAAAAGAGGTCAAATGTTGAATATATATCTTAAGTAGAAATGGAAACGTAACGCAAAAAATTTTTACAAATCAACTTAATTTGCATTCTTTGATATCACCTTGTATAAATGTTAAGCTAGACTTACTTAAATAAAGAAAGCTATAAATAACAGAAACAGACAAACAGACCAAAAGCGTGTCTATAAATAAATAATATTTAAATAGATGTCACTTTATAGTCAGTGAAAACGTGAAAACTATTTTATCTAGATAATTATATAAAAAAAATATAAAAACTGATCTTCACGTTCAAAACACTAAGACATGTTCTCAATAAAGAGTGGCTGACTAAAATCTATTATGCGCTTGCCCAATCAATAATATCTTACTGTATAATTGCCTGGGGTTCAGCAGCAAAAACCCACTTAAAAAGACTAGAAGTGGCACAAAGAGCCTTACTTAAGGTAATGACATTTAAACCACGATTATACGACACGGAAGCTCTTTACAAAGAATGCTGTGTTCTAAATGTTAGGCAGTTATTCATTAAATCTATTATAAGACTACAACATCGCCTCGTCTCGCCAGCAGTTACGAATAGGCAGAAGAGACGAAAAGAAAACATTTTCAAAACTCTTTCCACCCGTACACAATTTGGAGTAAACGCTGTTAGTGTTTTGGGCCCCAGAATGTACAACAAATTAATAAAAACAGTTGACATGTCAAACCTCACTGGCTATGGTTGTAACATAGAGCTAACTAAATAACTTCTTACCTTGAACTACAATTCCACTGAGTCATTGATGGAAAAAATATTTAAGTAACAGTTTTTGATTGATGTTTTCCATGACTTCTTGTAAGCCCCCACATACACCACTTCCACAACAATCACACGAATACACGAATATATTACATAAATTTACAACACCTTAACACTCAGTAACACTTCACATATGAAACATATATACGTATATATAAAGCATATTTAAATACATGTATAGTTTATGAAAATGTTAGCAACTACAAAAACCAAAACAAAAATTGTTAACTTATTTCCAATATTAGCCTTTTTTATTATATGCTGGCAACATTAGCTGTACAAATTAAAGATAACTATAAAATAACAAATTGTGTAAAATTAGATGCAAAGTAAAACTTGTTTAAAATTAATGGACACTGTGCCTGTTAAATTATTGGGATGAATACTGTGGCTCCACAAACACAAGTTCCGTATGGGACTTAGCGTGGAGCTCAGGGTTTATGTCGAACGTACGCCAACATAAATGTAATGCAAGTTTATTTGTACTGTATAATGTACTGTCACTGTGTTTTGATTAATAAAATATTTGTATTTGTATTGTATTATTGTATTGTAATTAAAACATCTAAATAGCACGTTATAAGGTAGTTTCATACAAATATATTTTAGACAAAGGAAAAGCATTAAACACGTTCATCCACGAAATAAAATGAATAACCACTCGAATCACGTAGTACATTATCGTAGTAATTTGCTAATTCACCTTCAAATAATAGAGGGCACTATTCTTCCACAATCTTTACAGTCACCTAGATATTGATCATATAATCAAAGGTGACATAGTGATCTATCAACGCACAGTTCAAACAACTGGATGGATCGGGCTGAAATTTGACATGGTACATGTTATGGCGTAGACATCCACTTAGAAAGGATTTTCGGAAATACCACTCTTAAAGGGGTGGAATAGGAATATGTATATAGGATAAAAAAAATGCGAGATTTACTTCGATATTTATTAACCTCTTACTTCGATTTTGATCAATTTTACTGAATTACAAACAAAATCATTAAAATGTATTACGCGTTTTCCGTGTTTTGCTAACTACGACAAAGCATACAATTCTATCAAAAAGTTTGTATTGACATCACTTCACAATGACGTACAATACACTTTGTCACGTATTTACAATACTCGTAATAATCTCCAATCTATTAAAACAATACTCATTGTATGATGTTATCCCTCCTGAAATTCCTCGTCCTACTTCCCTTAAATTCCTGCTATCCCTTGTACATTCCAAATTTGTAAATATCTTATGTAAATATATTAAAAATAATAAAATAAAATTATAAGTAACATTAATTTAAATTTTTTTAACATGTTCCTATGTATATGCATCTATGTTTGTGTTTGTTCTTGTGTTGTTTCTGTATATGTCTGTAGATTGGTTAACTATTGCTGTTACAGAAAGCAAAAAAGGGGGAAAAAAACACTCAACTGTGCAATTTAAAACCACCGTACATATCTATACTTATTTCAATTAAAATTTCTCAGTTTGATGGCCTATCTTCCCCCTTGACATTGGCAGAATTGCGAAGTTATATCTTCGAAAAAGCAATAAAAAAAAAAAACTCCAATCTAGATTTCAGGTAAATTGAGACAATATGGAGTGATGGAAAGTATAATAAATAAATTTGGATTTCAGAAACTAACCTCTTAAGTGATGGGGAAAGTATAATAAAAAATAACTTGGATTTTCAAAGTAATCTCTCAAGTGATGTGAAGTATAATTTGAATCTGGTCGTGGTGTGGCGATACTAAATGGTCGAGTTATCTGATGGCTGCCTCGACTTGTTACATATTGGGACATTAGTATCGAGCTGGGATTAATACAGGGTCGGGGAGGCGGCACCGGTTGAACTGAAATATGTAGAGCTCACTTTCAAATTAACTTTTTTGAGCCAAGCCATAGCCCTCAGGCTAAACCGCCCGTAGGCAGTGAAAACTCTAAACACCAGATTTGACCACCCTAATACGAACTTACTGCATAACTGTTACAAGATAGTTAGTACATATTTTTCTTTCTTTTTTTTTGGTAAGTGTTCACCCACACGAAGAAGAAGCTTTTGTGATATTAAGCTACTTTCTTGCAAAACTAACTTCAATACGGAATTTAGCTTAGAATGCCCAATCTGGCAGACAAAGCCTATCATTACGTCTACTTAGGCCAAGTGCTGTTCCTTGTGGCACACTGGATGCGCGGGCGCAGGTCTCGTAATGTCGCTCGCAACCAGTAGCAGTGTAATTATACACATTACGACAAACTACGCTCCCTCTATTACGGACCATCATCCCAGATACATCTCCCGCGCATTCCCGAGCGACGCTCCTGTAGTCTTCTTTACCACATCTATTAAACGATTTTATACTCTATCATTATTGATGTAGAGTTGGAATTAGTTAGGTTGGAGAGTGAAGATGAGTCGTTTCAATAGTGCGTAAGTGGAAGTTAAATGCAGAGTTTATTTCATAAGAATATAATTAGTGGGTGGAGTTCAATCAAATAGTTGTGTTCGGGAGCTGCAGTAATCGATTTTGCGCGCAGTAACTTGGCGCGCGTGCTGCCGGGACCGGACGGGGCCGGACGGCACCGGATGGGAGCCGAGCGGCACCGGACGGCTTGCATCAGTAATAGTAATAGTGAATGAGCTGCGATATGTTTGCGGTTCCGGTTTAGCGCCATGAGTTATGGAGCTCGTTGCAACGAGATTGGTGATGGATTTACGCGAGAGGATATCGAAGTGTAAGTTATTCTGAGTCTGAATATTTTTACTTGCTATCAAGAACCTTTATTTCTTTGATAAAATCTTATAAAGGCTTCGTTTTTACTTCTAAAACATAAACTATTACTATCAGCTTTAACTTCAACCGATCATATTAACTCCATATAGAAATATGATCAGCTATTCGGGCTTATCCCCATCCCGGCACCGTGCCGGTTCCGTCTGAGTTCCGTGCCGGTTCCGTCTCAGTTCCAAGCCGGCTATGACGCTGACTTCATTACGTGTCCGTGTCGTGCAAATTGTCCCCTTCCCGCGCCCCGCACGATGCTACCTGTCTTACACGCTTGCGCCGGAGTGGTTCTCGTACTTTATACGCACAAGGGAATATCAAAAGCTTGTTATAGCATTTGTTTGTAAGTTTGTTGATCTGTTTTACAAATAAGATAGATTATTTGATGCGTGGTTTACTTGAAAAATCTATTTCGTTTTAGATTATAGATTAGAGATTATATAATAATCTCTACCGGTTTCGGAGTGCCTGGCGTGAGGAAGCTGTCGACCGGGACACATGGAGGGAATTTTGGGAGACCTTCGACCAGGAGTGGGACACGATAGGTTAAAAAATATAACAATAAAAATAGGCAAATATTATTAATTCCCGGGTGCTTTTGCGAAACGGACGATTGCACATTCGGAATTTATGGCGTAGTCTTTGGTACCACAAATTAGGCTTCAAAATTTACGTCACCAGAATCCATTAATCTCATAAAAAAATTAACTCGTGTAAAAAATTAGGTCACTCATTAATTAGTTCAAATTGACGCTATTGTGATGTAAGTGAAACACGTAAGTGCAGACAACAACTGATTTATTAACTACCTTCAATCCTTATTCACTATCTATTATATTGAAGTACCTACCACACAATCCCCCCAAACAAGTAAGCCTACATACGATATTTCACCACCACCAAGCCTCAGCTCGGCCCACCGGCCCGCCGGCGGCGACCATGTTCAGCTCGCCCGGCGGCCGCGCTTGTTCCATTTTTTACGTTTATATTGCACTGTATTTCACCCAAATCACATTGAAACACACTTTGTTGGTGTACCTTAACACTTTAACCACACATTTAACACTATTTCAAGGGTTTATCACGACTAAAACAATTTAAAACGCTGTCACCATGTTGTGATGTAAGTGAGACACGTAAGTGCAGACAACAACTGATTTATTAACTACCTTCAATACTTATTCACTATCTATTATATTGAAGTACCTACCACAACAGACGCTATATTTTTATACTTCTCCAAGTAAACCCAGGGCAGGCAGGCAGTGAGTTCGACGTTTATTTATCACCGTGGATGTAATTGCGAGCGAGTGGGCGGCCCTGGTGGTGATTACACAATCACTCACGGACGAGAGTGCTTCACTAAACTACTGGAATTTGTTATACAGACGCGCAGAATTAAACGGTTTCAGATATGAAATTTATTTATACAAAAACATATCGTAACAAATTTGTTACAATATATTAACTAAACGGTTTTCACTCACGTGTAAATCGCGTAAGTTGTTTACGCGTTTCCCGTGTTTCCGTGTGAAAACCGTTTAGTTAATATATTGATAAAATGTCTCACGAAAGTTTTAATATTAAAATTTGTTACAATTTTTTTTTTTTAATTTCTACTATTGTATGTACATAGGTGTAATTTTGTCGATAACTGGCACAGGTTATCGTCAACGTATGCTAAACAATACAATCCGCCCATTCTTATAACAACACTTATTCAAAACAAGTGTATGCCCGCGGCTGAAAATGTGTGTATAAATCTTTCAGGACTCTATACTATCTCCATACCGAACATAATGAAAACCTACCGCTCTGTTACGGCGTGAGAGTGGAACAAACAACTAAATAAAAAATAATGAATCTATATAAACATTACTGTATAAGGCTGTCCGTTTATTAAAATCTTGACCTACCTTTAATTCTATACCATCTTTTACAGGTTTTTATACAGGTTTTATTTGTCAAAGCTGCTGTATATCATGAAGATATTTTCATAAAACAGCAAGCCATTGACGGTTTGCTCCGAAGCATTACAACCTGTCTTGTGCGAGCTATGCGCACACGCATAGTTCTCGTCCGCATTAGGTAGCGCATAACGTAAGCTGGGTGGGACTAGTATTGGCCACAGACAAAATATATCGGAGACTTGTTATTAATTGATCCACGAGTCAGTCAGTAGAAGAAAATCAGGAATCCGACCTGTCAAGTGTCAACGACTATGACCATATCATCGGGTGCCATCTTCATATTGAAGTTCGGAGGTCAGTTGGCAAAACTTCTTGCGATCCCATGCTGCTTCTTTTAGATGCGGGTAGCTTAGCTTTGTCCATGACTCTTTTTTATGACCATATATCAATGTAACCTAAAATCATGCGGTATCTTTTTTTTTAAACTAGCATTTTCCACGCATTATTAGAAATATAAACCTTCCTCTTGGATGTCTCCATATATAAAAAAAAACATTAAAATCCGTTGTATAGTTTTAAAGATCTCAGCATGCATACAGACTTTACAGACAGACACGGGAAGACATTGCTTTATACTATGTAGTGGTTACATATGTACCTAACCTACATATATGACCTATCACAATGCTCTTTTAGGCTTAAAATGTGTGTCAATTTTTTCACCACAATTTGGAGTCTATTAGCTCTAATGTTACCTAAAACCTACATGCCCTAGGTCTCGTACGTGCCCTAAATGGTAGCCCAGGCATGCGCGCGAGTTTGTAAGAACTAGATTACTACATGCTAGTGCTAAACTATTTATAGTATCTAATTCTTTTGATCAATTCGGATACTAATTCAAATTTCAGATACTAAAATAGATGAACTAAGGATGTATTGAAGCGTTTGACATTAGATGTGTTCGATAAAGAGTAATTAAATGCAGTTGTTAATAACAACGACCTCGACCAAATACAGAATTAACACATATATTTCTACTATTGGTACATGTAATATAATTGAAACTTATCGGTGTATGTACGTGGAAGATATTTAATATAAATAAATGTTCTATGTTTAGTTTGTACGAAGATTTGCACAAAAATATTTTGTTACACGCAATTTACTTATAATTTTTTATTCTTTATAATAAAATACCAAAATGAGCTTCCAAAAATTGGCTAATAATTGATTGTAGTCATTTTGTAAGTTCCCAATAAGCCGGCTCGTCCTACCGACATAATTGTGGTTGAATCAATATACCAGTATGTTATGATGCAGGATATTATTAGACTGGTGGATGCCCGCGGCTTCGCTCGCTTTATTTGGGGTACCTATACGCATTTTTTTTTCTAATATCTTCAGCTTTATTGTATGTGTATATATTGGAGGGAATTATTCACTAGCTATCAGACGCCACGATAACTTTATATATTACTTCACGTGGTAGAGCCACCGGGCTATGCGAAGTATCATAATGTTACATTGGTTGGTAAAATAAAATATGTATTAACCCTGTTATCTAGAATTAACTTAGTTAATATGAGTGTGGTGAACTCTGATGTCACAAGTTATTAAGCCGCCTGGAGGGTCTCTAATATGACTTACCAGCGCATGAATTAAAATACAGGCTAAATAGATTTAACTCGTGTTCATTCCATTTTTGTATGGCATATAATAATAATATATTTGTACGAGAATGAGAACTAACTAGGTGATATGTACCTGAAAATTTAGCTCGCTTGTCGAATATTTATTAATTCTGACAATGTTTTTTAATTATTTGTTCGTATTTAAAACTTAATTTTACTATGTTAGTGTTACTTTATAGGTTTCTTTGGAAAATATCAATATTTTTATTTAATTTTACGGTTTGAATGTATAATTACTATATTAGGATTTATTTGAATTTAACAGACTGTGAGAACATCTACTTACGGCATTTTCTTATCAATTCATTATCACTTCTCAGCTGAAATACCACACTATGTAATATCATGAACACCAAATTTGTCTCCAGGAGATATTTATTTGTCGGGAAATATGAATTCTTTACAAAAAGCAATTTTATGGCAATTATTATGTTGCGGCGGCAATATTAGAATTACTTTAATAGCGGAATGTCCGCCCGCGGCCCGCGGCGTTTCCTGCGAGCCCGCGCCGGGCGCACACCGGGACTCATACAAGGTTTTGGCTGATTATTGAAGAAATGTTTAATTATACTAACAACTTGAAATACACAAAACATTCGCTACACCTTATAGTCCCCGCCGAATAGATTCATTAGGGGGAGGGGGGGGAGTTTCCTGGAACAGATGCATCAGGGTGGGCGCCTAGTTTCTCTCTAGTAAGCGCAAATAATGGCCTATAATGTAATTTTTTTTTAAATAATTACCAAACATTGTCTTTTCTCATCTAGCTTCAATCGAAACTAGAATCAGTCCCTCGTATATGAACTTACTTTACCAATAGCTTCGTGTGCATAGACACTTTTACTGTGTCCACTGACTAAGCTGCAAAGTATTTACTTGACTGGAATCAAGTGCGTGAAGGAAACACACTCGCTCTATGTTGAGAACTCTGGCCAAATATCGCCTTATTGCATTTATACCTCACATACCTACCCTTAACGACACCTAATTTCCAGATTTTTGTTTTCTTTCTCATAATAGGATGTAGAAACGTAAATAGATTATCATGGTATAAAATGTATGATAAATATTTCAAATACCCCGCTGTTAAATACGTAGGTACATTATTCAATATTTACCTGTAACTCAAATAGACAATTTGAGTAACAAAACTGCTGATCTAGTCATCATGAGACTAGTCACATTGTTGTGATTTTTTTATATGTTCTCAGCACATAATAACCGCCAATCATAAAGCAAATCTGTCTTCTGCAGATTACGCTTACGCTCTGATGAGGCTAAATCTTATTTCTTGCTACACTTAAAGTAATTAAAAGTACTTGACATTTTTGAGTTTATTAAATTAATAGCCCTATATTATATTACAATCTTCCCAAGGCCGGGTATGAGGTATATATTCTGCGAGCACCAGCCCGCGCCCGCGCCTGCGGCGGTATACTCGCATCCCGCGGTTTGTCCCGCGCTCGAGTAATTACGTTATTAAAAAAATCATACTTCCTACTCTTTGTTTTTGCGGAGCGATCCGCTGCCAGTTTTTTTATTTATTATTTATGGTCTTAATTAACGGTTGATCGCGCAACACAACACTGCATTTATTTATGGGCCCGGCCAAATTAAATACTTGCTTTAAAATAAAGCCGGGGAAATAAAGTGGCTTCTTTATTTTGAGGAAAATGTCTAATGATAGTAATATGTTGTTTGTTTGTGGCGGTGTGTGTGTGTTTACGTGGAGGCTTTATCTTGTTAACATCAGAAACAAACCGCAGTAATAAGGCTCTTGTAACCGCAGGTTGGGTCCGTCTTTGCTGACAATACAAGATTACAAACAAATACACTTGTATCAACAATTTTGAATTGAATTGACAATAGTTACAAGAGCTTTTTCTTCTAATTGTTGGAACTAAGTAAAAAATAGTCAACAAAGCCTAATTTAAATGAACTTTGTATTGACTTTTGGACTATCTTTAGGCAATATCTGAAGATTTAAAATGTTTTTTGGCTATCACGAAGGCAGAGAATGTTGTAATTATTCCATCGAATAAATATAGTGTTGTATGTGTATGTTGAACTTAGTACTTATATAATTTATTCTATTTTGGCTCCCTTTAGCATGAAAAGCACTGCCCGTCAAAAATTGCACTTGGTGTACCTGTGTCTACTCTTGTAAAATGACGTCAACAGTAGTTAAAGCTCAACCTTTGACAAATGTCCCAAACATGTGCTGTATACATACATACATGCGGCGCTACAAAGCCCGCGCCCGAGCACGTCGGGCACGTGATGGCGAGCGACCAGACATAGACAAACATAAAGACATAGATATTATAAAGATGTATTCATATTGAGACATTAGTAGTAGAGACAGATTTTGATACCGAACCAAATAGAACAGTGCACGTTGTAACTGTAAACTGTGTATATAAAAATTTAACAAATTGTTGAATTGATGTATAGAAAATTAGTAAAGATTACTCTTTACTCCAAAGATTTTTGTCTAGACTCTAACATACCAATATAAGAGTATATATTAAGTGTAACCGAAGCATAATATCCACGCAGTAGCAGTTTAAGCTAAAACATAATCACAGAGTATTAGCAATATCTCTAGCTTTGTTTTTTAAAGAAAGAAAGAAAGAAATAAAGAAAGTAAATGATTTATTGTAGCAAATAATACGAGTAAACAAACGAGTACAAACAAGAAATACATATATATAACTTCTTAAATAAGATACATATTTGCCACAATACAACCCCAACTCAGCATAATGCTGGCTGCATAGCAACCAGTGCTGGTCTTCCGCTGGTTTTAACGAATGTTTATTCTAGTATATTGTTAATACTGGATGTCACAACACAGGAATAGACCTAGTGTAATATCCAGGGTTTGTCTATTAGTGTATAGTAAGCCCTAAAGCCCTAGTTTTTGTTATTTTATCCTCTTTGTTCATCCTTACTGTACAATCTTTTTGAAAGCTCAAATAAACGTTTTGTATGTGTAATACCTAATGCTCCTAATATGAAGCTAGACTAGAATATTTCCTGTATGAGTGTCCCCTAACGTATATTTGCATGAGCTGCGCCGGCGCCGGCGAGATGTGCAGATACTCGCGACGTGATGACTCGCTGACGCCGGCCAGGGGGAGGGGGGGAGGGGATACCAGCTTTGAAGCTGAAATTTGTCTAGGCCTTTTTAGGAGTAATGTGAGTCTAATTACGTGTGTATGTAAATAATTGCTATATTGCATGAAGACGGAATTGATGATGCTAAGTCTATCGCCTCTTCTGCAAGAAGCAGAAGATTTCCTCCTCGCAACAAAAAAGAAGTCTATAATCTCTATATGCATTTTAGCTTATCGTTCTTTTCATGTTTAACGTTTGCATCTAACTTACTTATAAATGGTTGATAAATAAAAATATTTTAAACACACTTATAACAAAAACCTTCATTAAACTACAAAAGAACAAAGAAAGAAGTAAAACGATTTATCCAGCTGTATCCGATCGATATCTTAGCAAGGCTTCCCCTTCTTCTTATCGTATGACAGCTAGTACTAGTATGTAGTATGACAGATAGTACAGGTATATACTATCAAAACTTTAAAAACCATCCTCTTAGTCCAAAGCTTCTGACGTGACTCCTACCAGATTTTACAGTCAAAAGTAAGATAATCCTTTATTCATCAATAGGAATACTCAACTTATGGACTAAAAGTTAAAAGTTAGTAATTCTATTGTCTCGTATTACCAAAATATTTATGTCAATGAAAAGATTTTAAACAAGTCTAAAATATTACAAAAGTATTACATTTTTTATAATGGTAAAAATGACAGAATAAAATAAAATGTCAAATAAATTTAAAATTAAATGAAATGTCCTCTTTTTTTAGTGTACCCTTTACTCGCTATTACACGTACAAAACTATAGAAAGCTTGTATTTGTGCGTTTCAAAATACAAAGAAGTGGCGCAGTGTATGATGTGTTGTGTTTGGAATGTGTTGTACTGTATCCTTCTGCTGGACAATAGCTGCGCCGGCGCACGTACCCGCCGCCACTGTGAGTACCTGCAGCTATATACGTATAGGTATGTATAGTATATACAAATATTAAACTAAGAATTAGTTGCACCAGCTGCCTAAATAATAATGGAGATATTTTCAAGATAAATCTTCTGAACGAATCTTAGGTACAAAGGTTTGCTTCGTTGCTAACAGGACTCACAATAATATTAAGGTTTTTCACATAACCAATTTTACTGTATTAGTAGTTTTAACAGGAAAAAGAACATATCGGTTCATAATTGGTGGAGTTATAGACACATTTTTCCTATAAAAACTATATATGTACCTGTAAAACTGAAAAAGTCCGTGTAAATAAAGTCAAAATTTCATACCCAAACCACACATTCATATACATTTCTTGTGGTTCCATTATCACTGTACTTGCGAGTTTTAGATTTTGAAAATAAGTTTACTGTGTATGTAGTCTATGTTATAGATTTTTAATTCTACTTCTTAATAAACGTTTAACTTGTCTTCACCTTAAGCTTACCTAAATAATATGACTGCTAAACTATTATTAATCACCTGCTCAATTTATTGTGTGAAACCAATGACGATACATCTTTGTACGATGTAAATATGTACTTACTTACTGATAAAAATACATGATAAAATAAGACTATTTATGCTTGATCGCTACAAATTCAAGCAATATTTTAACGTCACATGAATAACAAGCAGAACACAGTTTTTGTCGGGCTTTTTCGATCGGCAGCCGAATTAAGAAAACTGTCAATCACTATAATAGCTCGACACAAAATGTGTTAAGTTAAAATATAAGGAACAAACATCGTTAGGTATTCATACATTCATGGATACATTAGGCTGAATGCGTCAATCACACCTCTACCGAACCTTGTGCAGTTACACACAATTATGCTCTTTATTTTACTGGTAATAAGGTGTAGTTTAGTGTCGTGGTAAAGGTGTAAAGTATTTTGATCGCAGATCGAAGGAGGCAATATTAAATAGGCCCATAGTAATGAGACAGCTGGCGACGGCCGCTCATGCATTTATTGTAATGTCTAGATCGAATCAATATACAACAACAATACTTTCAATCGAATAATTTACCTCATCTCTGTCTTATGACGTAGTTTCATGTAAAACTGATGTATTGCTGTTGTTAACCGTGCTGATATTAAGTGCCGACGATTGAATAATACTCACAGCGGAAAGTTTTCACCTTGATACGAAATTGTGATTTATGATTGGCAGATCTCATACCCTTGCTTATACATATGTTAACTTATTTGAGTAGGTCTTTCGTTTCGAATAATATTTAATTTTGTGTGTTGTTTGTATTCTTAAGATAAAGATCTCTCTTGATTCGTATTCCTCATGACTGAGGGTCGTGACTCCCCCGCAGAATTAATCCACTAGGGGAGTTTTCTTGGGCAGATACATCGTGGTGGGCGCCCAGGTCCTTCCACGGAAGACACTTGTCCTCGGATATTATGGTCCTCAAACATGTCGGTTTCCTCACGATGTTTTCCTTCACCGTTAAGCGAGTGCAAATCCACACATAACTTGAAAATACAAGTCATTGGTGTAGGGCCGGATTCGAACCCGGGTGCGTCTGAATGAAAAGCACACACTGGAACCGCTACGCCACACTCGCTTATCGCAAGATAAAGATAAAAATAATTTATTTCCAAACATTAATTCATGGTTTGCACAAATTGATACATAATAAATTATGTAATTCATTACATTTTTGTTTGATAAAACTTAATGATTAATTATCTTAAATTATAAATGACGTGATTACTTAGTATAACGCAAACTTGATGTAGCGTAAAGAAATTATGTGCATAACAACGGACCCCGAACTAGGCCGAGACCTGTATCTCGGTGATCCAAAATTGAATTTAATTCCATACATGAAATTCGCGTTTTTCCAGTAGAATAAAATGATTACAATAAATTTATAATAACATTTGTTGGTGTTTGATGTGTATTGATTTTCTTTCAAAAAAATGAACTTATTATCGTTTTCAACACATTTCTGGGACAATTAATTATTTCTATGTCTTGGTAAAATCATACGTTACTATTTCTTGTTTCGCCTATTTAAAGACATCAACGCGTTCATTGTGCTACGAAGTGCTACGAATAATCGATGCAGATTTTTACTGTCCAACTAGTGAACGCCCGCGGCTGCGCTCACATTATTTAGAGATAAAAGTAGCCTATGATACTTCTAAGACCTCATACTACCTACATACCAAAAGTCATGATTATCCGTTCTGCCGTTTTTGCATTATGAGCGCTTAAATAAACAGACATTCAGATAAACAGACAAATAGACAAAAATGTTTATTACAAGTGAATTTGAGTATAAAGAATACACAAAAATAAATTGTGAATACACATGTCCTTACTTTACATGTAGTATGTGTACGGTAGTGATGTGATTGTTTTGGCAGGTACCTACCTAGATTTAAGGTCATTGCAAGTCAGTTGGCACAGCACAGGAGCCAAGAATGGAGCAATTGTGGTGAACCACGTGACTCAGCGCGTGATGTCATGCAGCAATGCTGCCATCATCCGGTATTGGAGGATTTGGCGGTAATGATAATTTGTCACCGATTTCCAAAGAAAATGTAGGTTTTCTTAGTAGATGTTGTACGAGTAGTTGAGTTGGGTGCATATCTTTAGTTCATAATTTATAGACATTTTTTTTTACATCATCTAGGTAAGCTTACTGAGCGCCATTTCACCTACAGAGAAAGAAGGAAACCGTTTTGTCCCCTACTAGGTATACGTGTTGTGATTTTAATATTTAAACACATTTTAAATATCGTATAAATAAAAAAAAGCCATAAAAAGAAGAACCTTTCATTCATACATCCATAGAGCTACAAACCCCCGTCCGTGAGAGAGGCCGGCGTCACGTGCAGCGCAGGCGCACGGAGACGTAAAACTACCTCCATTTCCGGTAGATGAGGGATGGAACCTGACTTTCTAATGAGCAGGAACTGGCGGGGCCACATATAGCTTCCACGGTACGTGAGCATATATAGCCTTCAAAAGGTAAATAAATACGCAGAATAAGAGACGCTAGCTAGTGATAAAAAAATAATTTTAAACGGCTACACCATTGTTATGATTTAAAAACATTTGCTCAGTAACATTATATCGGATTTTTTTTTTTATCCACAAAAGCATGCATATGCTTCCTACCAACAGATACGTCCAAATACTTCTGTGGATCGGATAACACACAATGCGAATGTACCTTTTAACAGCTCTTCTCAGGAATTGCTATAAAATGGCAAAATTTATGCAATTGCTTAGGTGCTTACAATATTTGGTATTAATTTTAACTATCTAGGCGTAATATTCCATTATGAATAATTATCGATTATAATCACAACGAGAACGCCAAGTCGAGCGCGAAGCAAACACTGCCGTGCCATCCTTTACTGGAAGCATTTCGCCGCATTTTCAGACCCCTATTTGAGAACTTCTGGATGGGACTAGAACGCTGAAATTTTCATCATCTGATAAGCTATATAGAGTCGTCTGTAGTGTTGACAAGACGATCGTTTCTTGAACATTATATATACGTTAGTGGGTACAAGTAATTTGGCCAAATCACACAATATTAACTATAATAATAAAGAAATCGCAGTAACGAACCTTAGACTTGGCACGACCTTGTCTAGATTTCGTTACTTTTTAGAGATAAACAAGCAGCTCCATCGAGACTTGGCTAGTTTTTTACAGAATGTTTTTGGTGGGATTACACTTACAAAAAAATATAGATTAAAATTACAAAAACAAACTGCCGGCATTACTAAAGTTAGATTACAAGCACTAACAGCAGACGGCAACAATAACTTATGTGTGTAATTACGTAATATCTATGGACGACATGACGCGAGGTGGGACCGGCGGCCGCGACTGACATGGGCATTTGAAGAGGTGATTGTGTCGGTAGATATCTCTGTATGAATAGGTTCCTTGTGCACTACTCTTTAGTAGAATAATTAGTAAGCTTAGCAAGTTTCTGGGACATTCTCAGGCCTATAGAGGCCATAAGAGGCCTTTACAAAGTAAGTTCACTGGATGTGGCCAACTGTAGTATCGAGAGTTTTCAACCCAGTAATAGTTTTCAAGATCTAAGCCTACAAAGAGAGACCTTTAAAACGTTGTAGGTTTGCAAAATATGGAAATAAAAAAAAGAATTGGCCTAAAACTTTACGAACTTACCCTCGAGGTATTCAAGTATATTCCGGGACATTGCTGCTGATCTCCAAGTCTCCCCCTAGGTATGCATGTCGCGACACCGCAGCGCCTAGTTCTCGTCACGACCGCACATTAGCATCCCTTCTTATTAATACAGCTCGCGGCTCCCACACGATAATTACACAATTTGCCTAAACACCCTCCAAGAGCACAGGACGTATCCACCAAACGACCTGACACGGGAAAATGAACTTAACTATTAATACTATAGAGTTTAAATTAGTTTGGAGGGTTTTGCTGTCTTGTGGTCGAGCCTAAGACATGTGGTGTGTGGTTGATTGGTATTGTAATGTATGGTAAAGGGAGAGTGTCGTGTCTCCGCGCACGCAGCATTAGGGCCGCTCGCTGCATCACTCGCACCGGCTGCGCCCGCTGCTGCATGATAAGCCAGCTCGGTAGATGCCGGGAATACCAGTAGTCCAGTATCTGAGGGTGTGTTGGCAAACCGCGTTTATGAGCCTGATTCATTCTTGAACACTCATGTGTCTTCGACCACAAGATCGCATGTGCGGACGCTTCATGTGTTCTGGATGACAAATGCTTGAATGCTATGTGTAAAAAAGTGGGTATTACTAGTTCATGAAGTGTATCAGCCCAGCAGTGGCTTGCGTCACCGGCCGCTTCCGATTCCAGCCACGTTATGAATAAGGCGCGCTCGTGATGGCGGGCCGCGCTAGCTCCTCCGCCACGAACAAAATAGTCGAAAAAGGTGCGCGCGCGCTCGTGACGGGAATGTCGCCGATGTTATGTATTTGAGCGCGCACTCATTGTATTGTAAACCGCCATTGTTTCGTATTTCGCGCCTGCGCACGCTGCGCCCCGTATATCTCGCCGAGCGACGTTCGTCAGGAGGTCCCTGCTATAAATACTGCTCCCTCTACTCCCTAGTTGCATGAAGACACAGCCACGTCCATCCGACCTAGGTAAAGTACAGGGTGGTGCAGGACCGCCAGGTATCAGGTGTGTGTTGGTCACGCAGCTGTCTCCCACGGTGTCGGCGATTAACGGTGCGTCTGGCGACAGGCGACGGGCGACGTGGGAATGCTCTACGAGCTAATATGCACGCCACATTCGGCTCGTGTCGCCTCCGCGTGACAAAATTGCAATGTTGTTCGCGACAGTGGCGCCCGCGGGATAACCACGTGACCAGGAATACGAATAAACACGCAGTTCCGAAGAAACCTTCCACGGGATTAGAATTAATCTTGAAGTTGCTCAGTAGGTGAGCCAAGCTATATCAAGATAATGACGGATAGAATAATAATCAAGCGCCGGACTCTCGCTGAATGGATCGTGGCCAAATCTTCCATCCATATATACTTGGACATTTAATTTTAGACTGCACTTGACTACTTAATTCCACAACTTAGTTGCAGAAATTAAACATGTACAAGATCATGGTCACGTGCCGGGTATCATTGTTCCGCGAACATTATAATTAAGCTCGCTTTCATCTGAGAGCCTAGAAGCCGCTGCGACGACAGTATCTGACAGATGGCTATCTGGTTACGCAGGAGTAGCTGAGCCCTGGATGTACTGGTTCGTTCCTGGCGACGGTGCGGCGAGACGCGCGCGCGATTGGAGGAGATAGCGCACGCGCGCCTGGGAACAGACCCTGTCGGGGCTGCAGGCTTGCTGGGAATATACCTCATCTATTGACTGTTTAGTATTACATTATCTATTTGGACTGGGTAACAATATATATTTAATCATATCGCAAAAACTAACGAGCTAAAATGTATTGTTATTCTAAACATACATTGTGCTAATTACAATATAGCTTAAATTGTGTGTAATATACAAGTGCTTGTTTGTAATACTCAGCAGTGAAAAGTTTTAAAAGGTAATTAACCACTTAAACCAATTGTAGCGTATGATATTGTTGTGATAGGATAATGTACGATATTTGAAAATCAAACAAGCAAAAACTAACGAGCAATATTGTGAGTAACATACTTGAATATACAAAATCTGTTACAAAAATAATCCCACCGATATCACCGTTAGTGTTACTGATGAATTCGTGGAATACACATTACATTCGGTTCACGTGTTTTAAACATCATCATATCCAAATTTCCTTTAATTCACTCAATATCAAATGCATACAGATTGAATTAATAAAGTCCTTTTTTGAAAATATAAAATTTTATCTATTCCAAAAATTCTTAACTATTTAATACTTAAAAAATCTCATCATTTATTTAATTAGGTGTGAAAACTCAGCCCCGCATTTGAAAGCATGTCAGGTGTGTCAAATCTGGTGGATCTATTCTCTCGGAGTGTGAATGGAGCGGACAAAGCCTCTATCTCAATGAGGCTCCTGTTACTATCACAGATCTGAGAGCCGCCGCGCGGGGAGCGCATTTGATTGAGGTAGCTAAGAGTTTAATGTAAGGAATAAAGTGTATTTCATTGTCTTGATTAGTTAGACATATTCGACTTCAAAAAAATCTTAAACTTGAATTTGAGATGATTTGGAATATAAATAAATGTAAATGTAATGTAGTTTATAGTACGAAATTATCATCTGAAATGAATAAAAATATACTTCGTTCTAACGATATTTTAAATTCCTGCACTATAATTTATATTAGATATATGTAAGCACGGTCCATCTTAGGTCATAGAATTTGCTTACCATCAGGCCAACTATGGTCAAGTGCAAATCCGTTTCAGTTAAAATATAAAGTAAATTTTAATATGTGATGCATATTCAACATCAATGTATTTTGCATACTTCTAACTTTAAGTATCAATTAAATTCTTACATGTTCTGCGCTTTGTTTACTTAAACTGTGTATCAGGTTGTATGCTTACTTACTTGAAGAGCATATTATCACAAATAATACCTATTCCTACTAAATACCTATCTTTTTTTTAAAACCTTGCCAAATCTCCTTTGTCTGCAGGTGTCGTTAATTAGCTACAGGCATCCGAGTGAAATGCGTCAACATTCCTTCCCACTCATTAGCGTTTCCGTGCCCAGCTGGCTCGCGGCACTAGCGGTACCCCGCGGCGTGGCTTGCACTCACATGCAAGTATATGTGTTACAGCTAATTACTACAATTAGCTATTCAATTAATTAGCTCAATGATAGTTTAAAAAAAGCAGTGCCGTCCTGGCGATATTAAAATCTGTAAACAACTTTAAGAACCGGCATGATGACTATGGTTACAGAAAACCAAAATATCTCTTGTTAACTTGTGATCACTGCACCAGTGGACTGTATAAATTTCAACTGTGTGGACTATATAAAATAATTTTGACACAGTGTGATATGGGCACATCAGCAATTTGCTGCTCGCCCATTAATCAAATAAATAAATAACTTTTAGAGTTGATATTAGTTAATTTTCTTAACCAAGAATGTTAATATGTCTTAGTAAATGTTTCTATTTCTTTCTTCTTTCTGACATGCTTATATCCCTCAAAATGTACATACTGTTACTTATTTTAAGATATTATGTACAAGAAATGTATGTATTCATATATAAATTACATTGTTATAAAAAATACAATAACTTTAATTAAAACCAATGACTTAACAATCCCCGCTTTCTGTCTAATGTCATTTGGTAAAGAAACTTGACTTTTCATTTGACGTCTAACTAAGCTAGTTAGTTGCCTGTTGGCTGTGACATATAAAGTTAATCTCAAATCAGTAGCTATCTCTTACATTAACACTCATCAGTCGCCGCACAGCCAAGTCTTCTATCAGCTAATCAGGACGGTATCAGATAGTTGCTATCACAGGAATGAATGAAAAGTGCTACTAACAACCGTTACATGCTGAATGGATCATCTTAAATAATTAACATGATTAAGTTTTAATTAATTAGCTGTATTAGGATTATTTTGACTTGTATTTTGTCATGTAACGTCACAACTTATCATTTGACTACCACGTTACCTGAAATAAGATATCAAAAGAAAAATATGACTGAAATGGGACTGGCTTAATAAGTATGCTAGAGAAGATTTTGTTCATAGCAGAATTGACTTGGCAACCGATTTACATTTTAAGAGATACGATTTGATCCTTAGACTTTTCGAAAACCTTATACCATTTTCACCAATACATTAGCATATGTATACATACAGTAGGTATGCATGTGCGTATGTATGTACGCGTGCAGCCGGCTGCGTGCGCCAGTTTGGAAAGTTCAGGGAAAGCCTGCGCCCGCGCCGCCGTGGAATAATGATCAGCTTTCAAACACCCGTTTAGGTAAATATCCGCCACCGCTGGACGATGGACGTCACGCACCACATTGCGATTTCTTATTGTCCTTCAATAGCATATACTTGCTATATATTATGTATGTACATATGTAAACACATCGGCTAACTCTTCTGTCGTGTGTTCTATAAAGACAAATTCTAACTCAAACTTCAAATATGAAGTTCGTATTTGTGAGTCGCTTGAGATCACATGAAACCATTGCTGTTATCAAAGCCTTACTCAGTTTTTAATGATAATCACTTACTAGAAAATAGGAATGGAGACTATAACAAAAAAAAAATGTTTTTTTACTACTACTTTAACAACTTCATAACAACGTTGTAATCATTTCAATTTTATTTACAAAAGACTTACTTGTACATGTAGATTAGTTCTACATCCTGGCATCCGACTAGTGGCGCCAAAATTCTTTTCTACCATAACTGTAACGGAGGTGACCTCCCCTCTCCTCTCCTACCTCCCCTGTCTGCACGAGCTGGAGACTGACATGCGTGATGTGATGCATGTATAGAGTGCATTCTGTCATCTCTGTTTGTTATAGAGATATTTCGAGGTAATTATGTTTAGTAGTAATATTCATAAAATATTTTTTCTGTTTGTTAACCTACATACGAGTATATTGTCCCACTCCTGGGCAAAGGTCTCCCCCAACTCCCTCCATACGTCCCGGTCGCAGGCTTCCTCACGCCAGGCACCCCGACACTGGTCGAGATCCTGACGCCAGCGGGTCTTGGGCCTTCCTCAACCACGTCGCCCTTGAGGTTAAAAAAATATATTTGTCTTAATTTGCGTTGATAATTATAGAAGTTTTCAGAACATCAATGTAATTTATTTGTTATGTGAAACTTTTATGTTGTAACTGTTAAGTGATTTGTGTCCTTTTTTGCTTTTAATTAAGCTCCGTCAAAACTTAATAGAACCAGTAATTTGTGATAATTGTTTTGTAGAGTTTCGAGTATCGAATTATAAAGTAATTATTTTGATTACAAATATTTTGCTGACTTCTGGGTATCGAGTAATTAACTAATTACCATGACGCTCAAGATTACAAATTTTAAGTTATTTTAAGAACGTAAGGGAGCAGCTATAGAAATGACACACCGCACTATATGTGATGTATTGGCCAAACATACAATATTGCGGAAGCTGTCACCTGCTTGGTTCCGGTCCCGTTGGACAAACATCGCGCCTCGATGTTGGAACCTTGGACAAACTGCACACATCCGCTAGGTAAGTCTGTCTGTTTGATCATAGCTAATAGTTATAAACATTTTTATGAAATTTTGTGGAATTCTGTCTTATATTAATAAAACTTAAATATATTAATAGCAGGTTCATTGTAGGTTCTGTTTGTCAAAGTACAACAGTTATCAAGCCACGCCAGAAGGTCCTGGAGAAGTCTTAAATACTTTTGTCTCCAGAGTTGGCTACACTCATACGTTCTTATTAACATAGTTATAGCAAGTACACATTGTGTTTAAGGAGGACAAGAGTTTTTTTTTGTTTTCGACTAAGCTTATATTGTTGCCTAAAGGTGCTCGTATGCTACGTCCGCTACACCCTTCAAAGGTTGCGGGCGATCCGTCTCGCTGAGACAGGTCGTCATTTAAGGGCAGGCTGCGGTGGCCGCATCGATTCACTCGTGGAGGTTTTAGGGACGTATAAAATACGAAGTCATTGTCTTTTTTGCGCGGTCGGTTTGCGCGCGCGCCGCGGAATACCAACGAGCTGTGTCGCGGAGGAATGCGCGCGCGCCTGGCCCCGCGCCCCGCCCCGCCCGACTGATCGCTTTACTACTGACAGCTCCTCAACTTACCTCCTGCCACTGGACAGTCAGTTGCCATGCAAATCTATGATCATCATATAGTATAGCCTAGCTCCAGTGAATAGCTTTCGTGGATCGGGTGACACGTTCTATTGTAGAACTTGGTTGGTTGACATAGTAATGTGTGATAGTTATGATGTCAGAGGCACTTTGAAAACTTTGAACGCCAGAATTGACCACTTTCATACTTATTGAATAACTCGGATACACCAAAAGCACGTTCCACAGTCCACATACCGATGTTTCAATCATGTACCCTCATTTATGTAGTCCGGGAGACAATGGTACGGGAACAATGTCGCCGTGTGTTGGTGGCACATAGCGGAGCCCCATCACCGACACTCCGGCAAACTCGCGGGGAAAAAACTGTCATTCAATGCCCTACGGCCATCGTGCACAGACAAACCTCAACCTTATTGCTCTAGCTATAGAGTTGAAAGTAGATCTTCAAGATACAGATGAATAGTGAATGTTGACGGTCTCCAAACTGTCGAGACATGGATTTGCTTAGATAGCGATCGTGACGCGAATGAAGGAGAGTTAATTTCTTTATCAGCTTCTTTGTCAACATTCGCATTTCATTTTGGAGAGATATTATCGTGGTTTTATAAATTAGGCGCTTTGCTGTTGGACTTATAAATATACCTACTTATACAGGTACCTATCTGCTGTATAAATATATATGTGTGGTAGCTATTTATTTGCATCACGTATGGTTTAAAAAGCGTAGCTATCTTTGTATGAGATTGTACGGCGACAGTTTGTTTCAAATAAGTATTTGTTTGAGACACGAGTAGCGCCGGCCGTTGCCTGGCGACACGTGTGTTCAAAGTTTCAGATATTTCATGATTTTCTAATTTATTTAATAGATTGGGTCGAATATATTACTTGTTTATATATATATTTTGTTGTTTATTGAATAAAGTCTCTTTATTTTAGACTAGCTGGTGCGCGCGACTTCGTCCGCGTGGAATAGTTATTACCATAAAAACGTTTCTAGTGAGTTAATCTTAAAAGATAGACATATGCTGTTACAGACATTTTGTTAGATCATTTCAAGAGGAATAATTCTTTCATACATAGTTTTCTGATATCTTAAACCGTTTTCGCAGCGCACGCAACGGAAGCCCTCAAAGATGAATAATTTTCCCCGTTTTTTCCACTTTTTCCATTGTTTCTTCGCTCCTATTAGTTGCAGCGTGATGTTATATAGCCTAAAGCCTTCCTCGATAAATATTCTATTCAACACAAAAAGATTTTTTCAATTCGCACCAGTCGTTTCTGAGATTAGCGCGTTCAAACAAACAAACAAACATACAAACAAACAAACTCTTCAGCTTTATAATATTAGTATAGATAATTAATGAAACAATTTAATAAATGTAAAACTCAAATAAACATTGGATCCATATAAAAATATAGAAAACTTATTAAAATAATCCCTACCGTTTAAATAAATTGCTACACTCAAATACGGTGCATCCTTGATGGACTTACATGACATGCCAGGCATGTCAATTTTGCCATTGTAAACTTTCAGCGTTGGTTGTAGTCATAACATTCCAGTGGAAATTAAGGGTTTCCATAAAAATCGCTCTCTAGTAACTCTGGCATAATAAGATTTTTTATAATAAATGGTTTCATTAGGAAACAATTACTGGCAGCTTACAAGTTATGTGCCACTTCCTGGCAGGAGATGTTTTTACTAGAATATCGCTGAGATGCCGTAGTTTCCACGAGCGCTAGTTTTTGTATATTACTTGCACGCTTCATAGATCCCACTTCTTGTTGTATTGATGCGGTCTCAATCGCTGAATCTCCGTTTCTAATAAACAACAGCTTTTCCTCTTTTTACTGTAACATTAAAGATAAAGTATTCAATTAATCAGACCATTAACGATATGAAATATCGTTTATTAAATAACAACGTACATGGTGTTGTCCATCTATGATATATGTAAATTATGTAAATAATGCCCTGTAAATAAAAGAGACAAGAAGTTACTAGTATCTGGGTGGACGCTTCCGTGGGTCGTTAGCTATCCGTTGCAGTAGAGCAATTTTCAAGCTACGTCAGCGGGCTCTAGCAATTTGATGAAGTCTTATGTCAATTCTGAACTCTCGTACAAAATTTGTAACAACTTAGAGGCGGAACATCCTGATTGTTTTATATGTTAAGAGTGTAGAATTTACCTAATTATAAGGTAGTTATATAGCAACAAACGTAATATAACCGCATAAAGACACTAATAAAATTGTGATTTGTTTATATTGAATACAGTGTGCGTATGAATTCTATATTAATCTATATCGACAACTCTACAATTCTGAAACGCATTGAGCGACAAAATTATCTAGTAAAATATTACTAAATGTGTTCAAATGTATGTAGGTATGTATGTTTGTATGTGTGTATGTATGTAAGTATGTGTGTATGTATGTCGCCTTACCTTAGCATTTTTTGTACGTTACGTTTAAAAGTTTGAGTACCTCTGGCGGTGGACAAGAGACGTCCTCATTACTCATGCTGTGCTCGTATATACTATATCGATGTGAGTGGCGTTTGTCGAGCGCCTGCGCAGCTCTACGTGGAGTACTGGGTACAGGGTTAGTGCTAGGGAGGAAGGAACAAAGGCTTTAGAACTTACTTGGACAGTAACAATAACAATGTCAATATGTTAACTAAAACGGTTTTTACTCACGTGTAATTCGCGTATGTTGTTTACGCGTTTCGGATGCTATGACATCCATCTTCAAAACGTATGTATGAAACGCGTAAACAACATACGCGAATTACACGTGAAGAAAACCGTTTCAGTTAACATATTGATAAAATGTCTCACGAAAGTTTTAATATTAAAATAACAATGTCAATGAGTTTGAGATAATTGACAAAAAAGTCTGTTTTAAAATATTCATTGCTCTCATCCAGCGCCTTTTTTTAATACGGAATAGGCTTACATTTGACTACAGTCTGTCTGATGCCTTGCTTTATACTGTATGTGATCTATTGTTACTTATAAATGTATTTTTTGGGACGACTTAATCTTTTTAAATCACATTTAGATATTCAAGGGTTATAGAATATAAAATTGTTACTTAATATACCTACTTAAGTAGTGGTGGAAATGAAATGCTACTGCAATGAGTGCTTAGAAAAAGATAGTGGTCATCTATAACCCTGTATAATATCTATATGTACGTACGTAGGTATGTCTGTGTGTCGGTACGTGCTCACTTTGTTCTGGCTGCGAGTAGCAACACTTGCAGCACACACACACACATACACACGTGACTGGGCGACTTGGCTTCTTTTACAAACTGTAGGTTAAGACCTTTTCTACTCGCGTTTAACCACTATTTCAATTGAAAAGACTCTAAAACCATCTTTAACAGCATGTTTGAGTTACCTGTAACCTAGTATAATACTTTTTTTTAATATTCACACACATGACTGAAGGGACTTTGCTTCTTTTAGGGAAAGTGTAGATTGAGATATTTTACACTGTTAGTCGTAAAAGACCCCAAAATACAGGATGTGTCTATTAAATCACCAAATACAATACTCACATAGGCAATACTGTGACCGAAGGATGTCTGTACTAAAATGGAAGTGGATAGAATGAGGCAGCCGAAATATACTGCCACTGCAGGCGCTTGGCTAATGTCAACCTAAAGCTTTATGAATTAAAAAAAAATAGTTACATGTACGCAGCAAAAAAACGTTATCGATAACTCAGTTCAGTGGAAGGACCTGGGCGCCCACCACGATTTATCTGCCCAAAATAACTCCCCTGACGAATGAATTCTGCGGGTGAGTCACGACCCTCAGTCATGAGGAAATACGATTCAAGAGAGAAATAGTTTTACTGAAAAATTTATAGGTAATTGTAAAGATTTAAAAAAAAGAGAAAAAATAATAAAAATCAATATGCAAAACAGCTTGTTCTCCATGACCAGGCACAGACATTAGACCGGCGCAAGCGCTCACCAAAACATAATATCCAATTACTATTCACACGCAGTCACTGTTCGTACTTGTTTTCTAGAGAAATGTTGCGGATATCAGAGAGTGTGTCCAAGTGGAAGTAGACTAAACTGTCTTCTATTAACTTGTACTAAATACAGTTTAATTGGAGCTACGAAAAACATTTGTTTTAACATTTGATAGGCTCACGCTTGACTAAAACTATCTTGCGCGCTTACCTAGAAGAAACCGTTTTACTCTTGACTTGAGACCGACAAATTGTGTTGTGCACGCATGTGTGTGATGCACAGAATGGATCATTACCTTTGAAGTGTTTTGCTGTTAGTTATGTATTTTTTGTGTGTTGTGTTGTGTGCCTAATAAATAAATAAAGTATAGTTCAAGGGGAATAGATAGATGAGATTAAGGAGATTTTATTGACTTGAAATATTTTGTAACTTATTTTAAGGTTTTAATTCTAATTTGACATGGGGTGCACAGACACCCCGCTAAGGTCGTTAAGAGTATTTCAATTTAAGAAATTTTTTCTCAAGAAACTTAAAAATTATTTCAAAATCTAAAAATTATAAAACAAGTACGTATTTTGTGAAAAAAAAAATCTAAATATATTTTGATAAAACCATTACTGATATTAGGCTTGTAAATCAAAGCGAGAGTTAATCCCAGCACATATATATATATATCTATGTAGTTATTTGATATTTTTTTTATTCTACATGAAGTATGTCTAAACATTAATGGCAGCATCATGGAACAGCTTTATTTATTAAGGTATATTTTTCACAAAAATGGCAACTTATGTTTAATAGTAAATTACCATTGCAAGTCCAAGAATGCTTGGTCCGCTGTCACTTGCGTTAATTGCCGAGGTCAGAAGGTGCAGCCACAATACTTCATGACTCCAGTACGCTGTCTTTTCGCTTATCCAGCTACTCGCCGGTCAAGCTACTCGCCTGCCTAACCACTCACTACTGCAAGACCTACCCATAATACTTTCTTCTAATTTATTATAAAAGCGAAAATTTGTGCGTGTGTGAATGTTTGCTACTTTTTAACGCTCAAACGGCTGGACGATTTTGATGAAATTTGGTATTTAGGTAGATCAAAGTCTGAAGTCTGAATGAACTGATGGATTAGGTAGGGAGGTACTTTTTTTAACAAGGAATGGGTTCCTTGATTGAATGTGGAAATCACTGCCAGATCCTGATAGTTATACTTTGTGACTACTAACTATCCTGAAGAACACATTTCAACTACTCGCATATCCAGCTACTTTCCCGTGCCAGTGGCTCGCACCAGCGACTCGCCCGGTTACTGTCCAGGCGCTGTGTACGCGCCTAATGAATATAAATCAGCATTATGAAGCGGTGGCTACTTGTAGGCCTGTTATTAGTTATTATTGAAATTAGATGCAATTTGCAAGCCGCGTGTCTATTTGTAACAGTAGTATATTCTCACAGCTTTGTTGCTTTTGTCAAAATTATATGAACACATGATATAGGTACCTAGTGTGCCTAAAAATAATTTTATTAAGTGTTGTTTGGTTTGGATCATTTTGAGTCTAATTTGGCGGGATAGGAATATTTTTGTAATTGTATCAAGTATTTTGATATGTTTTATCAATCATTACTATAAGTAGGTACTTTTTATACAAAGAAAAATAACAATACATAATATTATATAATAAACTCGCACTCGTATATTATATTTGTTACTTAGTCCATTTTAGGATGAAATCATACCTTATTGGAATAAAAAAGGTAACATTCTTCTGAAGTGCAAAGTCAGTTTTTCATACCATTCATTTTTTAACACGCGTGTTGCTAAGTTACCTCACATGGCGTAAACTGGGACTATGTATGTATTTTATCATCATCAATGTTACTTAATTTGAAAGCAACATTGTAGCGGTATTGTTGGTCCGAGACGTTCAGCGCCAGCTGGCGGTCAGAGATGGCAGCGCGCGCACACAGGCGCACGCGCATGACTCGGCGACCAGTGCGCTTGACCTGTGCTGGCTTGTACTAGTCATGGGAGCACGGCTCTCTCCTGCTGGTCGCTGGCTACAATGCGCGTCTACACTGCAACGAGTGCCATTGTTTTTCATGCGCCGCGTTTTTTGCCCGGGCCCAGCCAGCCAATCCCAGCCCCGCGCTGCATTCATTGGTGTAGCGCGTGTGGGCGGTATCAAGCGCGAAATCTTCGCGCCTTTTCGCAATACGCTCCACGTTCGAATGTTTGTTTTTAGAATGCGTTCCATTTTCAAAATTGACATGGTGTCGATTGCAGCGACTCACATGTGTGCGTGATACAGGTGCGTGTCATTGGTCGCGGGGTAATTACCTTATTAACGAGCCAACCACAATAGAGATACAAATAAAGACAGCCAGCCTCTTTGCATTATTGCTCTTCCTTAGATATGTTTTAGTTAAGTTTTAGTATTTACCATCGTTTCTGGGAACTCTATAGGTGACCGTCGATATGAAAATTCCTCAGCAAATGTCTAAAAGTACTTTGGTACGTATGTAGGTATGTAAAGTTGTAATAACGTAAAGAGTGTACGGTAGTAAAGCAGGAACGGAACGAGTGGCATATGTACATACCTACCTACTAGATGAGATATATATACAATACATATATACTCAGTAAGGGGTGATAATAACATGCGGATAGTAATGAAAGTTAAAAGCAACGTGCGGAAAGATTGGTTCTAAATAAAGTTTGCATAATAAGTTAGTTAACTTTGTAGGTAAAAAAAACATACCTAGGTATTATTATTTCTTAGTAAATTGTTTGTATTTTTATTACTGCTAAATACAGGACATCTTTGGTAAACAATATCAATTATACCTACCTACCTACTTCTATGTGCACTACAAAGTCCTACCACTCGAACCAGTACCCTCCCAGTGCCCGGGTAGCCGTTCAGTTCACACGGCGGTCGTGACGCACGACTCTACCACCGGCGGACTAATATAGTCACAGCTAGGTACGAGCTACTTCGTGGGTGTTCTGCTGGGAACATCTCTAACTGGCGAATCTCTACTTATCTATCGCTATCTATCTTGTCTATCTCTACTTCCTTCCTACAGCCGCTTGCCGCTGATACGAGATAAGATGATGTAAGTAGCTGTAATAGGAAGGGCTTTGTGGCCTATTTTTGGATATGGTACAGGCTTTTATAAAACTAGGCTGCATTATGCTTCATCAAGCGGGTTGTGGTCAGGCGCGAACTTATACCACTTAACCTTACTCCCTCAAAACAGCAGATGTCACGCCTATTCACAAATCCGGACCAACCACATCTATCTCAAACTACCGCCCAATATCACTCTTACCCTCAATGTCTAAAATTTTAGAAAAAGTTGTAAATAAGCGCTTACTGAGTTTCTTAGAAACAAATAATATCCTCTCTCCAAACCAATTCGGCTTCAGAAGGTCCAAATCGACTGAGGATGCTGTTCTAGCCCTTGTAGATAAGATAACCTCAAAATTGGATTCTTCAAAAAAAATTTTGGGTGTATTTTTAGACTTGGCCAAGGCATTCGACACAGTGTCTTGGCCAATACTCCTGCAAAAGCTGGAACACCTGGGAGTGCGGGGCCTGGCGCTGGATTGGTTTCGGTCATACCTGAGCGAAAGAAGACAACGAGTTCGTATTTCCGACCAATTCAGCGACTACAGCCCCGTATCTTTCGGTGTGCCTCAAGGCAGCGTGCTCGGCCCTACCCTCTTCCTGACCTACATCAATGACCTGTGCCAGCTGGAGATCCAGAGCGCCAGCATCTACAGTTTCGCCGACGATACGGCACTTCTTTTTTACTCTGACAGTTGGCAAAGGGTTGTTGATGTAGCTCAGCGAGGCCTATCGCAAGTTACGAGCTGGCTCGATGACAACCTTTTGACTCTAAACACCAGTAAAACAAAATACCTAACATTTCACTCTACACAACGCTCTCAGCCAAAAGCACTAAAACTCAAGCTACACTCATGTGGTCTGACCTCGCAACCATGTTCCTGTCCAATATTAGGACGAGCAAACGAGATAAAATACCTGGGCGTAGTCATAGACAGTAACCTTACATTTGAGAAGCATACACAAGTGCTCAGAGGGCGGCTACGACAGATGCTTCACATTTTCAAACGTCTCGGAACCGTAGCTGATCCAAAGACTTTGAGAACAGCATATATCTCGCTGGGCCAGTCCGTTTTGACGTATTGCATAGCTTGCTGGGGATCTGTTGCCAAAACCCGCTTAAAAAAAGTTGAGATTGCACAAAGGGCTATACTCAAGGTAGCATACAAAAAATCTATGAGATACCCTACAGACAAGTTATATAAAGAAACAAACTATCTAACAGTCAGACAGCTGTATATTATGGCAATAACTCTTCGTTTCCATAAAACAGCACTTATTACGACTTCTAGTACTAAACAAACGTCGAGGCGTAACGCTTGGCCAATTCCTAAAACACGAACGAGTCTCGCCCAGAGAAGCTACGCCTTCAAAAGTCCTCAACTATACAAAAAATTAGACACGACCCTTAGTCTTCTCGAATCAACCAGATTTGTGTGCAAAAAGAAGCTCACATCTTGGTTGACTACACTCAATTACAGAGAAACAGAGTCTTTAATCAAAACCTAACATTACGGGATCTGCTTCTGTATTGTCGACAACCTGGAAGATTTCACTTCCCGATTGTCGCCAGTACAAAATGCAGGTCCCACATAAATAAATAAACGAAATCCTAACTACCTAATATCTAATAATTAACCGTTATTAACTTGCTTTTGATTTTTTTTCAGCTTAATACTTAAACAACAATAATAAATAACTTCCAAAAACAAACAAATGATAAAAAATAAAAAAACATATTTATTATCCCAAAAAAGGGTGAGTTGATCTTGCATAACTCGCTCCTTTTGTCTGACTCCACACGGAGCGAACTTCACTCGTAACTACAGTTGAACGCAAGCGCCATCCATGGGTGCGCGCGGGAAACGTTTAAACCGGACTTGACAAATAGTGTAATGTGTATGTATGCACGTACATAAAAAGCTTAAATTCCAACTTTCAACTGTTCACTTACACTTCTTACCGGCAACCACAGTTTAACATATACATACACACAAGCACTAATACGTGTACCTACACTATTCATAAATACACAATATTCATAAATATTCCCTCTTTTAATATTATCTTACCTACAATAAATATGATCTACCTGCCATCCCTTCCTATCCCATCCTTGAGACAACCTTAGTTATATATTGTTATAAAATTTTAGTTATCCTCAATATTTTTCGAAGCCATATATAGGTATCAAAATAATATTAATACTTAGATTTAGATTTTATAGCTAGTAGCAAATAGTTTTAGTCAGTTTTTTACTTGCTTGAAATTGGTCCATTCTGTTTAGATAATCTTGTAATTATTCCTGTATTTCTTACTAATCAAAAAAAAAAATATATATATATATATTCAGATCCTATATAATACTATGTATATGATAGTTTCCTATCATTTATGTTTAAATATTTCCTTTTTAAAGAGCATGATTCCCACGACACAGGGTAACCTAGTGTGGGGATCACAGTCAACATCATTTACCCATTTTTTATATACCCTGTCTGATCCAATTTTCTTTAAGTACAAATGATGTATACTAGTCTAAGGATTTTTGTGTGAATAAAGTAAATTATTAAATTATTAAATTAAATTATTATGTAGATTGTTTTTTTTTTGCTGACTGTGGTAAGAGGCTACATTATATGCACTACTGCATTGAACATTTAAATTGGTACGTAAATGTTGGTAGACAAATATCTAATAGCTTCTTCAATTAGATTTTTGACCACAGTGAAGCTTGTTCAAGTGTCGCTTGACTATCAAATGTCCTATCGAAAATCCACTCAATTTTCAAATATCTCAAAAAAAAGTATAGTTTTAATGTTGAATGATTTATTTCAACAAATTATTTGTGGATAACAGATACCATGTAATTTAAAAAGGCTTTAAATGTACATACAATGTAAGGTAAGGTATAAGTACTAGTCAATTGTTCATATTTGCGCGCAGATGTCCCCCCGCGCGCCGCATGCGGAAGGCTGGCGAAGGCTGCTGGAGGCTTATTTATCGTGTAATTAATTAAGTAGATAGGTATCCTTCATTACACTCGATACTCCTCATCTGGCAGCTTATTACAAACTCCACTTGTGTATAATAAACAGATGGACGAACAAAAACACAATCAAACTTGTATGTAGATATTTCTGTATGTAATATTGCTAAGTGGCCTAACAGACCGTGGTACCTTTATATGGAGGTACATTATAATTAACTTACATGCTAAGTGACGCTTTCAGCAAATGGTTAACTAACTTACACTCGCATCTAAATAATTAATTAAGCACATGAAACTCGACGATGACGTAAACGAGCGTGATGGATGACAAGCATATTATGTTAGAAAAAAGTAACGATTTATATAAAGTAAGTAAACTGTATTGATAAAACCCGAGGGCACACAAACAAAGGTAAAATTCTGTCGTGTAGTCCCTTGCGCGTCGTCGCGTCTGTAAATTGCTTTTATTTACAATTGAAGTACCTGTGATCCTCAACACAAACACTGCGCCCGCCCCCGCCCTACCACCGCCGCCCAGGGCCACTCCCGCCCGCCCCAGCGCTCGAAAGCTCGTGCTTGCTTATGCTGAGGGTTCTTGTGCTTCGCTTCCGCTCAAATAAAAATAAAAGCTTCCGTCGCGACCCCCGCCAGCCCTCGCACTAATGATCCACACTTCAATACATATAATACTCCTAAAACTTGCAAATTTATTCGCTCGCAATGAACATTAGTCAAATCAAAAGTGCGAAAAAATATTCGCGTAAGTCAAGTCACGCGTGAAATAGCATCCGCTCGTATTATTGCTGTATGTCATTTTAAAAACTAATTTCGTTGCAAAAATTTAAAATTGTTGACTTACGAGTATGTAGGTTGTATAATTTAATATCATCCACACAAACGAAGAAACAGGTACCAACAAGTTGCATACTCGTAGCTTTTAAAGTTTTGCCTAATTACTCATGTAAAGTTCATAACGGAAATGCATCATTTATGCACACTTTGCAATTCACCGCGCAAACTCAACATCATTGTAAGTATCTCTGTATGATAATAACACAACAATCCTACTGAATAACATATCATACGAGATTGTATCACTTCTTGATCATTTATTAAGTTTTTGTTATATAAGCTCCCGTCTTGCTGTTAATGTTTTTAAGGAGGATTTTTATGTTTACTTGTCTTAATTTTCATCTCTATCTCATCTATATTAGATACCCACACTATATGTATGAGAAAATAGCTCAGTATGCATAGATACAAATACAAATACAAATTATTTATTCATAACTCCATAGTTACAAGTCAGAAGATACATGTACATGTATTGTTTACAATAGTAAACTTAATAAAAAATGAATGTATTGTATATAAAAAAAAATAATTAATTATTAGATGATGTCAAAATTCTAAATTATTAGATTATTTCCTATCTGTACACCAAGTATTCAAAGGTGTTAATTGTTGTCACGGTGCCAAGGGATCTGTATGGGCCCGCCTCCTCGCGTGCAACACCATGCTTCTTCCACGAACCATGGGGTTTATGAGGCCGCTGACAGCAACGTCACTCCTCATGAGAAGCCACTTGGTATTCCTCGACTGTGTGGAGCAAATGACATCGATGGCCATCCAACACGATAATAGCAGCTCTGTATGCCTTGCTAGTGCTTCTACGTGCCGATACAACCTCCACTGCATGGTAATATGTCGATATATGGTTGGACATTCGACCGAAAGTTTTAATGGCCCTTGTTGATACGAGTATGTGAGCCGAGGACGGTATTATTGGTAGGTACTTGTTGGATTGTGGTAACTTGTACGACACACTAAACCAATGACACTGGAATTTTTATTGAGTCAATGCTGGAATCAAATGATACAGACATTTTTTATTATGAATGGTTTTACTGAGTATTTTTTACGATGTTTTTTCCTAATAGCTTTGAAATAGTAAACATACAAATTTTTTGAAGAATTACAAAATAAATTATGTACCTAATACACAATTAGAGCTGAAAGAGCCATAGGTACCTAACACTTCTTCAGATTAGATTTAAGAGGATAAGAACTGAGGGACATCATAATCATCTGTTTTCTTTTCATCATATGTATTCAAAAACGAATACAATTTCTTATATTCGTTCTTCTCTTCTTTCGCATTCGTATTCGACTTAGGCACAGATTCACAAAGCAAGACTAGCATAGTACAACGTCAGGGTATCATTGGCTGAGCTTAGTTGAGAGCTACCAGTAAAGCCTTATTAAGGTACACATGCCTCCGTTTGCGATGCAAATACAGGCAACGCCGCGCGCGGGTACTAGCACCTCTTCAGCACACTTCAACACGAGATGAACTCTCATCCTGGACTAAAAAACAGACAAACAGACACGAAACATATCTTCATTCCTATTTTAAGTATGCTTTGTCACGACAGAGGTAATTGATGAGCTTTGTAAAGAAATTAATTAACTGCGTCATTAAATAATGATAGCTGTTTGTAACTAACACCTTTTAATTAGCAATTGTTTAAGATTTACAACTTTATAATTACAAATTCCACAAAAAACTAATTCCAAATCACAACTTTAATGACTCTAAATGACTCTAACATAGTTTTTTACGAACTCAGTGGCAATGATATCTATGCACGCTTTCCATTGATCATTGTTTTTATAATTTTATTGTTTAATTCGATTTATTTTAAGCTTAAATAATTCTTTCTACAAAACAAAATGCTAAATAGCATAATTTTTAAGCAACATATGTTCGACACAGTAGGCTCAAAATATATTCAACACCATAAAGAAATTAGTCCCGTATTATTACATTTATGGACACAATGTTTAGTTTTTATATCGTCAAGCTACTAAAGTAAAAGTTGAATTGGAAGAGTTATTATTATGATGGTTTTAACATTTCCAAAGACGGCATGGTCACCGCAGGACGCGCAAGTTGTTTTTGCGCCACAGAACACAATGACGCATGTGTTTATTTGATCGTAGCGATAAACTACTCCATTATATGAGTGCAACTAAAAACATCATTACACTAATATTATAAAGTAGTGAGTGCTTGCGGTTTCGCATTAAGAAGTAAAACCCTTTAAAAGTGGAATACCCAAAAATCCTTTCTTAGCGGATGCCTACGTTATAACATCTACCTGCATGCCAAATTTCAGCCCAATGTTCAGTGGTTGGGTTGTGTTTTGATAGATCACTATGTCAGTCAGTCACCTTTGAGCTTTATACGTATAGATGGGAAAGTTGTAAAGTATGTGAACATGGCTTTATCTGTAACTTCTGGAAGCTCAAAGAGCTGCACCGATTTGAATGAAATTGTTCATGGATGTAGATTAATACAACTTATTTTTATCCCGGATCAATGCGAGTAAAACCACGGAGTTCCATTAGTCTTAATGTCAAGTACTATTTTACTTGACTAGCAGGTGAAGCTCGCAGCCGCCCACAATGTCTTCAAACTAACTTACAATGTTCACAAATAGAAACAGGTAGGTTATATTGGATACATTATGTTCCAATTCATTGTAGATAGAGGACAAACAATAATTGTTTGCCATGACGATAGCTTTTATCAGCCATCAATTTTATGTTACTGTAGAATGTAGATAAATAATGTTTATTGCAAATCTATGAAAATCAGATTGTGTTCGTCGATAGTGTTTATTTACAGTAAGAACCTTAGCATCTTTTTGTAACTGATTAACTTGTATTTTCAAATATTGTGTTTAGCTGACCCATACCCTTACTAAAATTTAAAAATGTGTTTAGTTGTTTATAACCTCTTAACGCCGCTACTGACTATAAGAAATGATTGATCTTGGTGCTAGTATAAGGTGCCTAGAATAACATATATTTTTCATACTGAATAAACTCGACTGCACGTACGAATATCCACTAGAAAGTAAATATAGGTACATTAAATATCGCATAGTGTTTAATTTCATAAGTCACTATATTTTACAAAACGCTCGTTCAGAAAGGGTGGTGAGTGGTATATCACCAGCCAGTACATGGTCTCTGCTTGCAAGTAGAAAGGCTCCAGAGCCGCCCCTACTAATAGAGTGTCGATCAAAGCGCCGCGTGTCGATCTAATGATTGTCGATAAACAATCGCTTTGTCCGCATGTTTGTTCTTTGACGCAACGCCGCGTGGGAAGTGGGGGCAAGCGGCGCCGCGGGAGACGATTGTACAATATCGAAGGGTTATTGATTTGTTTACACCACCCCTAATGATCCGTTAAATGTCAATATTGACGCGAAATGCGATATTTGGCAAAGTCATTATTACCGGAAACAATTCGCACAAATCAGTATTGTCTAGAATGGTGTGCTACTGAGATATTTGTGTACAAAACTAAAGGATTGTAAGAACTAGTAAATTAAGACGAATATAATTAAAAATTCGCACATATTAAGGGTATTGTTGTGTTTGTGCAAACAAAATAAACTAGTAAATACGCCATCGATGCTGGATTAAATAGATCCGGTACAATAAAGCAGTAGGTAGCGGGGTGTCGACGTGCTAATCGCCTTACTTTTTAATTTGCCGGCGCCGGGGGTAAGCCGGGATCAACCGTCTGTGGTAATCTATCGTCGGCGGGAAGGAAGTATATTGATGCTGAATTAAACTACCTGACATACGATACGAATAATAATCGATTTGGTCACTAATAAGAATGTAACAGAAACCTTTTTTTACTCAATCTACTTAACAAGACCAGCGAAATAATCTGTACCATTTTCTTTTTAACCCGTTATCTGTTCTTCTTATTAATTGTTTTATTTAAAATTTGAATAAAAGTTAGCAGCAAACTCAGGTAAATTCGCATGACCTGATTAGTCCAAACATATCCCACGGCAGAATCCAAAGGTGCGAGTTGCAATACACGTATAATATTCTCCTAACGCTTCATCTTTGCCGACACAAACGTCAAAAATAGTAAAGTGCCTCATTTCCATATCAAACCGCGTGGTAAGTTCGCCAATCTACACTCAGACAATGCGCGCCGTAATCAGAGATAATTGCGAGATAACCCTTCAGATCGCGGGCGGAGCCGCGCGCGAGAGGGAGTCGTAATTAAAACGCGGCCGAGCGCTCTCGCGAGCCCTCCACGTCACACACAACAAACAAACAAACAGACACGCGGACACCAGCACTACCCCTCGCATTGTGCAACGCTTTTGTATTTGTTGAGCCGTTCCACAACTTTAATTTGAATCGAACGTCATATTTATTTGGCCCAAATGAAATAAAGCAGCGCTCGTGGCGGACGTGACACGTAATTAATAAGTTTGTTTTCTATTCGTTATCTTTGACGAGATCGAAGTCTTTCAACTAGTTATATTAACTTTGACTATTAATAAGGAGAATGTTGATAGTGGCAATAAATCTGGATAGTATCTGCGACGTTCCGTGAACTGTGAGACACTAGAGAAGTAGAGATATTATCTTTATAAAAAAAGTAGTTAATAGTAGTATCAGTCACGGCGAGGTGTTATTGAGTCGTGACGGTGGCAGGTGGACGGCACTCAATCATCTGATAGTGACGGTGGAAGCAGGGTCGTGTTGTAATGTCATGAGATATTGACCGGAGATTTATGTGGGAATGCGCCACCTATAGAGCCCTAAATAAATATACTGAAGAACAAGGGACTACGTAATATAAACCAAACGGATCAGTTTATTATTGTTTCAAAATAAACACTAATAGCTTTTATTTTATTGTACTTTACTAATATTATATTTTGTACGTTGTGTACTAAACTGATGTTCTACCAACATTTGTGATTTGGTTATGGTCAGTATCCAAATATCTAAAGATTACCCTGTTAGATTAATTTTTCAAAAAAAGGAATTTTAAAATTTTGTAATCGGAATAAAACTTGTTGAAATAATAATGACAGTGTTAAATTAAGGTCGCCTAACTCGCCAGGAAAAAAATATCGTTTGAATTAAATCAAAATACTTAAAATTTGGTCCGAATGCTGCTTTGGATGTCATAAATAAGGGAGTAGCAAAAACTGACTGATTGTATAATATATTTGTTTTGAGGTTACTTCAAGAACAAGCTGGAACATTCGAATGAAACTCGGGGATATATCATCCAGAGGTGGTAGTGATGTGTTTAAGCTGTACTTAACAGCTGTGATTATAGGACTCTGATAGATTTGAGATCTTAATCATGGAAATATAACGCAGAGATGAGTTGAGTTAGTTTTTTTAGTAGTAATTGTCTATTTAGCCAAGACCTGTAGGACCGCGATGCCTGCAAATCTGAACTCTGTATTTAGAAAAAACTCCGATGGTTTTTTTTTTCATTTGAATCAAAAGATGTGATTAAAATATTTCTAATAGCTAAATAATCGTTAGCATAAGGGATCCTGTGCAATTTTCAGAACAGTCGTGTTTTTTATTAAAACTTTATGAGATTAAATACCGTCTTATCATCCAATTTTTAAGAAAAACTTTGTTTCGCATTATCACTCAGTTCTTATCATTACAGACAGACAAACAACCAATTCCCTCGTCTCCATATTATAGTTCAGTGATGGATGGCTAAGGTCATGCATCGTGCTGCAGCGGTCGAGCTGTTCGCTGCATCTGCCTTGCAGATCTGTATGTACAGGGTTAGTGCTAACTAACCCTTCCAGACCTATACCCAGCTAAGGGACGAAAACTGGCTGAGGATGATGATGATGATGAGCCCTTCCAGGCAGGCTATAATACGCTAAAAGCACTCATGTCTTCTTCTACTTTTGCAAAAAATATTTAGTTTTCTATACATTATGTCAAAGAGCGATGTTTTTTTGGGATGTCACAGCTAATTTTTTCGAACGCTGACTTGAGTATGCCAAAAACAACGAGCACAACTTTTGATGCGAAACAAATTAGCTTCATTTCATTTTGAAAGGAAGAAAGATTTTTTTCTAATGTGGTAGTGTGAGTGTTGAATAAAAGTTGGTTTTTCTTTATTAAAAGGTTTTGCGTTAGCTACCACTATCTCTGTATAAGTATGTATGTACAAATGTATGTATGCATCCACTCACGCACATCTCGTTATCACCCCTTGTCACATCATTAGGCAGCATTATGCCACGACCTGATTGCATAAAAAACCGTTGTTTGCGACTTCAACCATCAAGGGATAAATAGAATCATTGACGCAGATGAAAATTGCAGCTGAAATTGATAGTAACCTTTTTAAGTCAACAATAAATTTTAATAGAAATAAATGTTTCTTGAGAAGGTTGTTTGATTCAGTTTCTATTTACTGGGCTGTTAACTATTTCTGAAAACTATTTTGCTTACAATAATGTACCTAAAAACAATACAATAATACATACAGACGTTTATGTACTTTACATTCAGTAATACGTATTTTCTTTTTTCTCGCTGTATGCTGTTGATTGTTTATATAAATACTTTTTAAATGCAACTGTATATGTATTATAATTCATAAATGCACATATACGATTACTTTAGTAAAATAAATGATACTTTGTTTGTCTATGATAGATAGTCAAAATATGTAGCAGGGCAAAATATACATACGTATTTTGCAGACTACAAATGTATTAAAATATAACCATCATAATACAACATTTGTATGAAATATTCCGCATGTATGTATCGGGGCCGCACCAAGCCGGTCACAGTTTGAGGAGTGTCCCTGACATTGTGTGAAATCTGTGTATTCAAATATTGATAATATTTCAGCATGCTTGGAACGTTGCCTACAGACTTTATTAGATTTTATCGGTCGTTTAAGTTTTTTATAAGTTTTAGTTTGTAAGGTAGTTTTAATTATGGTTTTAATTAGTTAAATTATATTTTGAATAAATATTTATAAATAAAGTACAAAAGTCATATATTTCTCACATTATGTAATTTAACGGGCTCTAGCGCGGGAACGAGCGTTCATTTAACTAAACTGAGCAGACTTAAGCAGATTATTCCTATATACATATATAGGTATGTTTAATATTTTTAGTGCGTAATGTTTAATAAATTAAAAGTGTTGGATGTACTTACAGAATTTGATTCCTAGTAGATCATACATGTAAATTTTCTACTATACTTATTTATATTGTTGAACTCTTCCTATAGGCATTTAATATCATAAATTCCTGATATATGCAAAGACGCAATTCGCTCACGTGTCGTCAAAGATCGTCACGCGTAAAAAGTTTCCGCTCAAAATATTTTCAACTTCATGAATTATAGATTTATTGTGATAAATCGACTCAACACAGACCGTATGGAACTTTCCGTAACTGTATACCATGAATATAATTAGACCTCTTTTAAAAACCGTTTTTGATACCTATTCAAAAAAATACATCGTGAAAATGTGTTACGTGGAACGTGTTCGCTCCCAATTATAATATGTATGCTATTTATACGCACTTTTTGTATAATTTCTGCTGATACTATATAAGCTTATGTTGTGACAATAATAAATTTATTTTATTCTTGTTAGTAGCAAAGAATGTTTATCGCAAACCTAATCAAACATTTGATTTCGATTCACCGAAACAGTGAACGTGTGGTTGAAAAATTACTGTTATTACTGAAACTAATGGCTACACCGGGATCCCCTCGCGTCGCGAAATTCTAAGAAGGCTCTATTTCTTGCGAGCGTAAAAAACTCGATCGTGAGTCCCGTTGCTACCTGGATTACAAAACGAAAAAACATTTTCTTACGGGATTCGACAACGTCCTTATCGTTCTATCTCGTTTTGGATCTTTACAACTAAAACAGTTGAATGTTTTATCGTTATTTTATTCACGGTAGCAGTTTGATAACGATATTATTATGCGGGATGATTTAATAGGTCATAGATGTCTAGGCGAGAGTGATTAGTCCGGTAGCGCACAGAGGCTGCTGTATGTACATAGCGGCAGGTTGTATCATTAGGCTGTATGCACGGTAAAGATGGTATCCAGAAGCGATTGTTCCGCATGTATCATATTTTAATGTGGAGCGGCGCGTACAAAGGCGCGCGAACAATGCCTGACCCGACCTCACAAAAACACTAACCAATCCACAACAAAAACTCGCCTGATATTTTTTTGACAGACGCAATTTCTTTAGCTGTTTATGGATAAAGCGGTGTGCGTGATATATGGGGGCTATATTGTCTCTGGCCTGATTTATGTGCCTACTGGAGTCTACCTGCCGCCGGCTGTGTGTGATACCACATGCCTCATAGCTGTCATACTTTAGTAATCATTCTCTATACGAGTATTCTTACGGTGAAAACAATACGCCAATGAAAGACATTAACTGGCGATAAGTTGCGTCTTGTGGGTTGCATAGTAGTTACAATATGATATAGCAATTATGTCAGATGACTTCAATACCTATGTACATTACAGTTATTAAAGTATTAATTTCTACCCATGGATAAAATACTCACGTTACATTAATGTTTACTTCGCTCGTCGATATAATAAGACAATCAGATCAGACAGAAATTTAGTTCTGAGAACATGCAGTGTTTTCGCTACTTCGATTACTCTGTTTCGTTATCTGTATATCAATGAAATAACTTGTATACCTATGTATTTGTATGTGAGCACCTAGCTATATCATAAGGCGACCATAAGATAAGGTGGTGTAGTGTAGTACCGGTGCACAACACTGTAATATGCAGTGATACAGTGTCAGTACATCATACTGCACATCTCAGGTTGGATCTGCACAGACACCTACAGGGCGGTTGAAACTCATCTTTTGCGCCTAACGTGATACATATTTCCAACAGTTTACTGTAAGTAGATGGAATAATATTGACAAACATCTGTCGAGAACAATATTTTTGTTCAGTGCCCGTTATATGATTGCTGTTACGCTTTCTCAGATACAAAGGTATTTATTATATTCTATTTGATTAGTTTTATTTAGATAACTCTTCGAAAACAAGTTGGAATAACTTTGTCGTGTTATGGATTTGCTACTATGAAGTTATTATGTTATGATTAAAAACGTATATTATTATTTATCTATTTGTATTTTTACAATTACACCTATATGTATGTGACTTCAGTTATTATCTAAAAAGTTTACAGCAGCTCTATATAGCTCCATCCAAGCGGCAGGTCGCAGCAGCTCCATGTACATATGTCAGACAGTCATTTAGATAACACGGACTGCCTCCGCCCTCCACACAACCCGCCTAATCTACTGCCTCTTACACAAAATTTACGCAGAATTCATCTAAGTACATTAATTTATGTAATGCTTAACATCAGGTACGATGGAATCAAACGCAAACCTATCCCACTTGAAAAAAATACATTAGATTATTTTTATTTTGCAAATGATCTCAGAAAAGATATGGGTTTATGATTGACAAAATAATAAACAAAGTATATAGATACCGATCAGTTACAGTACTATTAAATATTAAGTTAAGATTACGTAACTTTTTACGAGTTTTCCTCGAACTAAAGACTTCAACGCGTTATGATTGTAACAGCATCAGATTTTTATCAGGCGCTTCAAAATTTATTTGTACTGTTCATCACATCATTACAACAAGCGTTTGTTAGTTATTTGTACTCGTATTACTGATTTGAGTTCAATTTATAGAAATAATATTGACGATAACCCAATAAAATTTAAATTCTGGAATTTAAACTACTAACTACACCTATTAATTTCTATGATACCTACTTTATCGGTTAGCAATGCCACCACCACAATATTGTATTAGTAGTCGGATAGTAGAAGTACTGTGTAAGTGGTAGGCACCAGCGGGCGCTACAATGCAGCCTTCAATACGGTAGCCGGCGGCCGCCACACATTTGCATATCGGGATCCACTCCTGCGCATACCGCGTAGGGTTGCCTCGTTGTATTATTTATTTAGTTGTCATTTTATTTGTGTGATTTAAGTACCTATGCTTCAGAAAAAAAACTGAGTCGTAGTGAGCAATTTGGAGAAAAAGTTTGTGAGTAAATATACCAATTACTGCTCATGTTACAAAGTTCTTTCTTTCTAGTTTTTTTCTTATCAGACAACCGTCTATATCAAATCGTTTTTTTTTCCTTACCATCAATATTTACATATTAAAATATAAATGATGCTAAAGTAAGGAAGTAAGTTTAATTTTCATATTAGATAGGTACTATTTAGATCGGCATTATGCTGAGTTGGGGCTGTGTTGGGGCAGACTTATTTATTTATTGTATGTATGTGTGTGTATATTTGGTAAATCTGTCTCCATAAATGTTTTTCTATTTCTATTTTTACAGGAACAGCACAGCCCTGCGCGCGCGCAGCTCGGCGCGGCGTACTTCTCTCACTCGCTATTGTTCTCGAATTTGTACACGAATTTATTCGCTACTACAAATAAATACTCCCACAATACAAAATTGATTGTCTTTAACGATATTTTTGCCGTACTTTCTTATATTTTGGTTATAATGGTAGGTTGTTTAGTTTGAATATTACTGTTATAAGTAGAGTTTAAATTGTAATTACAGGAGGATCGCAGGTATATGAACATATGAATAAGCGACAGAAAATAAGAATAAGAAATAACGGACATATGAATAAGCTTAGGAACCTAAATATTGTTTTTACATACTCGTATATTTGATATTATTGACATTTAGAATTTTGACATAATCTAATATTTTTTTTTATATATACAATCACAGAACAACGATCGGGCCACATCGCCCCCGAGGGCGACAAGCATGGACTTCAAAGCTCTGTGTATACAATACATTTCAATTTTTATTAAGTTTACTATTGTAAACAATACATGTACATGTATCTACTTCTGACTTGTAACTATGGAGTAAATATATGGATATATATGGAATAAATAATAAGAATATTGAAAAAATAACGCAAAAATAGCATTCTAGTTCTATTATCATGAGAAGGAAAAAAATTAAAAAAAGCATTTTATTGCCTTTATCTGATATTCTGCAAAGTCAGAGATTCAGTTTATGCCTTACACTGAAACAGCTGTACCGATTTCGATGAATTTAAATGCGTATTTTAGGGTAGATTAAAAATACCTCGCTGTTTTATATCTCAGATTAGCACAGAGCTCTCTAGAATATATTTTATTCATGCGCCTGCCCTGATTGATGCGCCGGCAGCGAGGTGTTGTTGCTACGGGCTCGCTGGGGCTCGCTAGCGAGGTGACGGGTGACGTCAGCAGTCACGTGCGAACACGTGACCTAGCACTTACTTCTAGAAGTATCTTAACTTATAGAGAAATTTTATTTGCAGGCAGGATAACTACAATGATTGTGCAAAGTATAGTCTATTCGTCCATTTCTGTTTTTATTTTTAAAAAGTAAGGTAAGGTAAGTTTTATCTTCTTTTTTTAAACTTGATAGGCTCACGCTTGACTACAACTAGCCTGTTGTTAAGAAACCATTGAGATATTACTACTTACGTTAGTAATATAGTTCAATGTAAGAAACGCTATAATCTGCGATCTAGTGCGCTTGCCTATAATAAACTGATTCACTCTCGACTTGAACTCTCTTCCGTCTCTTCTCCAAACAATGTTAACAGCTAGCTCTGCATAGATACTTGAATTTATCCATTAATATTTTGCACTTCTGATAAGGAGACAGGCGTCGTATGCTACAACGTTGCTTATCATCAGGCAAATTGTAAACAAACGTGAAGAGTGAGCCTATTTGCATAAAAAATTGTATAATATAGTAATAAATAAATAAGTTGTGTATTTCTGTATTATATATGTGTTATGGCTATAGTCATCCTCTCTATATGATTCCACGCTTGAAACTAAACATCATTTTACTTACCTTTTACAAACAACCAGCATCTACCTCCGCCACCCGTCTCCGCCCGCCCGGTCAGCGAGGGCAATTCCCCAAATGGTCCCCATGTTTAATGCAATTGATTTGATTTGAGTTGTTCTCCCGCGTCGTCACCGCCATACATATGTATGGAGATAATAAATTGGTGGACTCTGTTTTTACATCTCGTGTGGACGCACGTGTGTCGCCCAACTTCTTGCATACTGACTGTACCTGGCAACAAGAGAGTTGCCACCTCGTTTATTTTATTGTCTTGAAGTTATTAGACGAGATAATATTAGAACAATTCCATTTTCAAAAAGTAATCGCCTGGTTAATGTATGTCGAATGTTGCGGCTAGTGGTGAAATCTGTTGAACTATTTGTTTGTACTTTAATGAATGACATTGTAAAAAGATTGTGAGAGATTTAAACCATAACAGAGGTCGCTTAACGGCTACCGAGTTATTATAATGTACTTGTTGAACACATTACACAATCATAAGTCGTATTTATTGTATGTGTCCCATCGAAGCTCCCTCACTAAAGTAAATGTTACTTGTTGATCACCCATCCAGGACTTGACTGTGGTTGATCCATTTTCAGAGACTCGCTTTGAATATCGGTAACAGTAGAAATTAATTCTCTAACAATCATAATTTTTAGAAATGTATGAATATCATAATATCAATCAATCAAGAATTCTTTATTGTACACCAATAGCAAAATAACACAAGCATAAAGAATATATGTAGACCATAGTATTGGGACAGAGGGCGGCCTTATCACTTAGAGTGATCTCTTCCAGGCAACCTAGTTTGGAAAACAACGATATATTTTAAATTTAATTCTGTACGACAGATAAACTAATACATTACATGAATATATAAATACTGTGTATTTTTTTCTATAAATGAAATGAAATGAAATGAAATGAATGAAAATGAAATGAAATGAAATAATTTATTTGAAATCAAGTCATGTTACATTCACTAATGTAGGTGTAATGACAAGTTCCCGTGACCTCGGAGGTCACCAAAATAAGACCTCCCCGCGGCGCCCAGCGGGGGTCAAATCCATTACTTTACATACCTACTTCTTTGCCTATCTATCGTTAATTATCCAACGATATGTGACAAATATGAAAATTGAAACAATATAGGTACTTACCTAAATTATTAGGAGTATGGACCTGTGATATCAAGAGTATTTGAAACAGAGAAAGAAATATATTGAAAATAAAAGTCAATGTTCTAGGGCCGGATTCGAACCAGGGTGCGTCTGGATGAAAAGCAGACACTGAAACTGCTGAGCCACACTCACTAAACGAGGCAATCTGCGCAGAGATAATTTCGGCAACTGTTAACAATAACAGTTCCCCCTTTCCGCGAGAATTCAATGCCACCGAAACGTTTTCCGATCTAGTTTTTTACTTTGCCATGTTTATCGACAATAAAATGTCAATAAATAACATAGTGCGTGCAGTTAGAGGGGCACAATGGCGCCCCCACCGCGTGCGGCGGCGGAAGGAACTAGTCATTAGCGCGCGCTTCACTTCGCTAAAACGCGCAAAAAGCTTGCGGCACGTGCACTGCACTGTGTGTATAAAGGCTAGAATTTACTTATAAAAGTCATTTAAAAATAAAAAAAAACATGTACAAATTGGTTTATAAGACCTACTTATTCAATGATATTTCATTGCCTTTCTGCGTAAAGTATTCATGAGTACAATTTATTATTGTGCGTATTTTTTGGCTTTTCTCTTTAGGATAAATGAAGTGAACTAATTGGTTGCTGTGATACGCCACCTATACCTACCTATTTACCTAAGTACTGTTCTGTATTCCTTGTCTAAGGCCTTATTTTCTTAACGTAGGTACCTACTACCACTATCACTGTAGTTACGCGGACGTAAAAGAATCACGAGTCTTGGGAAAAATGGACTGATTTAGTTCTTTTTAGGGTATTGAGAGAGTGTAATGATCCTAGAGGGTAGAAAATCAACATTAGTACATTGTATCGGAGGAGCAACAGTCGGCACGCGGCCAGTTTTTTACGAGCAAATATTGCGGAAGTTATGTGTCAGGGCTGCGAGCACAGCTCATTTAACTTCACTGGATCCTTATATTTATTACTGCACGCTTTGACAACCCTGCATCCAGAATTATCACCTCATGCAGACAAAAATCAACTTTAAAACAAAGAAATAAGGTTCTTTTTTCCAAATGTAGTTAGTTAGTCAGGAGCTACGCAAGGAGGGTTGTCGCTAAAGAAGTACTGCGTTAGTTTGTCATTATTTTATGAGATCTTCATCGGCCGGCGCCGGAAACACTTCATACTTCACTTGCCACGAGAGGGCGCTGATTTTATTGCATGTTTGTTAACGCACAACTCAATGACAGTTTAGGTAGGGACTTATGTACCTATGTACTTAGTATATAGTTACAAGTTTTGAAAGTATACTTAGCTTATTTGTGAACACATTCTGTTTTGTGTACCATTATAAATAAATAAATAAATAAATAAAGTAGCTTAAGTAAACACGAGAAAACAGCTTTTAATTAAAAATATTATTTGAATTTGCAAAAAGTAGATTTAAAAAATACAGTTGGCTTTCTACATATTTTGCCAAAATTTATGCAATATGTGGAAGTATTATGTGGTAACTAGTAGATGCTCGTGGCTTCGCTCGCATTAAGAAGTTAAACTTGCATCCCCTATTTCACCCCTTCAAAGTGGCATTTCTAAAAATCCTTTCTTAGCGGATGCATGCCTAATACGTCATAGCATTACTTGTACCTATGCTAAATTTAAGACCGATCTGTCCAGTGGCTTAGGCTGTGCGTTGATAGATCACTATATCAGTCAGTCAGTCAGTCCCGTATAATTGATCGAAGGTCAGTCCTTTTGATTTTTATATAGTTAAGATACCTATAACGATAGGCATAAAATCCTTGGGGTAATATTGTCCATACTTACTAAACTTTTGCCTACATAATTACATTACACTCAAATATATAACTGTGCATATCAGTACGTAGTTTCAGATGGTTCTAGTATAACCTATATTACACATTTTTGGAGAAAATAATCTATATGTACGTAAATTGCTATTGAAAACTACAATATTGCGATAAAAAAGTAACAGCATTTTATCGACTATAGAAACTTATAAAAACACTAATAACAGCGCCACCTAGATCTGTAGAAGTAAACTACCTTGCCAGCTGGGTTCCCGACACTGAGCGTATACCGTATGCTTGACGCACGGGTTCTTTTGGGTTCTAATATTCACCCGCCTTACTACCTACTGCATTTCAAACCATGCGTCAATGCAAGCTCATGATAACACTAGAAGTAGGTACAAGTCGCTGCTGATAGATGGCGTTGCGACAACATATTTTGTGAAGTTTAGGGATGGGAATCAAATTATGGTCAATCACTGACCTCCATAGTAGTAATGGAGGTCAGTGTGGTCAATGCAAGGATAAATAAATTGATGATATATTGTAGATCAACATCTGCAGACAAAATATTCCACTTACACCAAAGCAAAAGAAAATGTTGAATAAACATTTCGCTACACTCAATAGATTTCAATTATTTTATAGTGGGTAAGTACTTAATGTTACGAAGAATTTATATTACCTACTTACCGATTTTATCCAATAAAGGAAGCTCCATTTGATCTGGCTTTATGTATGTACCTACCTATGTGATAAGATAAAAACAGATTGCAATGATCTGCTTGATATTTGATATTTCGTACTTATTTGTTGGTAGGCATGTTTGTGTCTACCTACTGATTTCTCCGTAACAAAAAGTCTAGTGAAGTTTGCAGTTTCATCGAAATTAGTTCAATACCTAGATTACGACGTGTCGTACCTACTTATGTCTAAAAACGCAAATTATCTACCTACTTAGGTAGTTTTTTATTTATTGTAGTAAGTATTTAAAGGTTCCCCGAACTATTTGGCCAGATAATGATATATAGAGAAAAGTGACTTTAAATTTAGTTGTAAAGTTAGTTGTAGAATAGTGACTATCTACAAGAATATTACTTGTAACTCATACTAATCACACAGCTGGCGTATCCCACGAAACCTCGAGGGCAGCGGCCGATGCTGGCCCAACCACAGACTATCATGAAGATACTACGTATACTCCTCGGAACAATACATGGAATGACCGGACCCAAGGTCCCACCCTCTACGTCCCAAGGTCATCTACAGAAGCCTAAAGAGATACATTATCGTCTCCACGGCGACGGCTGTTTCCTGTTACCCGTCGCCAAGCGACCGCTCCCGCCTCCACTGTCCACACAACAGACAATTACTGTCCACATATGAACTCCATGGTCAACCTCCGTGATGTGATAATGCCTCGCGCGGCCACCGCTGTCGGTTCCTCGTTCGAACGCCGTGTCAACTTGACGGATGACACTCACTGACAATAGTATTATAGTTGTTGTGGTGCTGCGGGTTGTTGTTAGATGTGTTGTGTGCTGGCGTCGCTAATCGAGGAGTGGTACTGGTGCGTGGCTCGCCTGCTGGCTTGCGATGAGCGTGTCAGTTCGGTCGGTGCTGCTCGAGGGCCCGCAGCAGAAGCCAAAGGGGCCGTACACGTATGCTAACTCGCCGAGAGCTCTCTACGCCAATGCTAAGCTCAAGAAGGAGCCGTCCTGGTGAGTATAATATACGTGTTTAATGTATATTGTAGCATCTTTGATACACCACCCAAATCAGGAGCACATAAAGACAAAAAATCAAGAAGTGGGTTTTACACCTTGGGTTATCCACAGATACAGCTATTTATATAATTTTGAAAAAATTACGTGTTACTAGTGAAGCAGCTTTTAGAGTCTAGCGAGCCTTTACAGATCATCAGGATTTACACTTCATCCATTCGCCCTTGCATTCTTGTCTTGTCAAACTTGTCTCTGCTTTAACTTAACTGAACGTATGTACCTTCGAAAGCGTTGGTATCTTCAACGTGTCAAGTTATCAAATTATCGTAGATAATGCTCGTAAGCTTATCTTTAACGCGTGTACAAATGTGACGTATCAGTAGCTACGATAAAAGCAGAAATTTAGTGCTACCAAATAGTTACAAGATTTCAATATTAGAAAAAAGACGAAAAATTTAATTGAAAACTTTACAACACCGGTGTTAGCAGAAGTTGATTTAATTACGGTTTTTTTTTTAAACCCTTAATCATAGAAGAACACTAATTACTTAAGTTATTAGTGATCGTTCAAGCCGAGGTCAGTTCAAATTGTTTTCAATAACATTATGCAGGCTTTACTTTAATGATATGGAATTTGTGTCACAATGTTTTATAATGATGAAAACAACAGCAGCCTACAATCAGGTCAAATATTGTTTGTAAAACTAATGGAATTTCTTTTTGAAGTGTTTCCATTTTCCTTACCTTCCTTTTTTACTTATTTTAATTGTTAAAGGTATTTTAACAAGCTGTAACTGCCTGTAACTGAATGTCACCTGAAATTTCCTTTATTCAGAAGGATGAAAAGATTTCTTGTTTATGAAAACAAAGGGATCGAAATCACACCAATGCCAGACGGATCATTAATCTCAATCAAGCTGGCGCTGTGTAATTACTGTCCAAAGTGCTAATGTACTATAAAATATGGTGTAGAGATGTAGTCACGAAGGTAGGGTTAAAGGAAACCTTGAACCTAGGGGTCGCCACCTCTCTCACGCTAAGCTGCGGGGTAAATACTCGTGACTGTAAGGCTTCCTATCGATATTAGACGTGGGCTGATTAAAAAGTGAGTTCATAAGAAAGTAGCCAACTCTGGTATCGACAGTTTTCAAACCGCTCGAAGGCTCTCTGGCCTACACTATACAAATCTTATTCTAATCTGTTATAGCATCTAATCGTAATCGTATGCTGTAAAACATCGTCTAAACAGCAACTGCGGTGTCTTCGACTTGGCTGACGCTTTCCATCTTATGAGATGGAGTGCAATATAAACAGTGATTTTTGGTTTCATTTATGGATTATTATGTTTTATAATTTAATCAACAAAAAAACAATTCGTTTTCACTACTTCAAAAGTAATTGGTATAGTAAAAATAAACAAGTTTATAAGATACATATGACTCGAATGCGTCACCACTAAAGTAGCGTGCTCGGAGCGCTGACCTCTTCAGACAAGTTGCTCGCGATTACCCGCCGAGGGTCAACTGCCAACTGCTTTTCTACATGCTACTGCAAAATAGATGCTTTAATTGTTCTATATGTTAATGATAACTAGCTCTGACACGCGGTGTTACTTTTTTAAACATAATTATTACAACAAGTATGTACCTACATAAATGATGATCTCAGAAAAAAATGTATCTCAATATCAAATCAAATACACAATTGTAAATAAGTGGCTGCATGTGATGTGACGATTTAGGATAAAATTTGCTGTTTGATTCCTTCAACTAGGTTCATGTCAACAATCAATGATGATGATGATGATGAACGCCAAAACTTTCGTTGTGATGTGAAAAAGTAATTGACAGACCAATAAACTAACAAACACACTGTCGTATATATGACGAGTATCCAGTTTGAATAGATATGCATCATCTACGTCATTATATCGTGTACAATATAATGCACGAGTATGTTATCGTTATCTTTTTGCTTTTTTAGTGTTTAGTTTCGTTGTTTGCTTAGTGTGGGGCTAGATGGCGCTGTGTGCAATGTCCCGGAATATTTATTATTTATTATTATTATTTATTATTATCTATGGTAACGGCGCCGCGTGCTGTCCGATGTGGTTACCGCAGGGTGAGGTACATCCCTCGACTATCGGATAAAATATCTAATCTCTGCTGTTTTTTTTTTTTTTACGTGGGATATGTTTACGTTTGACTACAGCCTGCCTGATGTTAAGCATTGCCTAGGGTGTATTGAATAGACCTTATTTATCCATATCTATACATGATTCTCAATCATAATGTTAGTTATGACAATGAGTGTCTAGTAAAGCTTGTTCCACAAAAAATTACACTAAATTACAGTGTCCATTAGTCATATAAGTGCATATGTACCGCGGAATCTTCAGTTTTGGCATAATCTTAAACAGTAATGCTACAGAAATAAAATAACGTAATGGTCATAATATTTCACTTATCACTAACAGAAGCCAAGTCTGTCTGGCCAAGACAGCGAGCTCTGGCTCTAAATGTTCTTGCCACCCTAGGAGCCTCATACTGTTATATCTGATGGGGGATCTAGCGTGATTAGTTCGAGCATTGACCGCGGCGGCCGCGCGGGGGGGTGCAGGGCGGGCGGTGGTCAGCCGTCGCCATGGCAGCCGCGACGTAACTAGTAAGTACTACACTGTAGAGTGTTATTTGGAAACGTTGCAATTGCAAGTTTTCCACTTACAGCAATAGCACTCAGCCCAATGTACTTAATAAATATATACACTCTAACTATTCCACGTCTGTATTCTATGCTGAAACTAGAAATTACTTATGATATTAATAATTAAACTTGGCACTACGAAATTTACGTAGTAAAACAAAAATAGTCATTAAATTGCTTTATAAATAAAAATAAAATAAAATAAAAATAGCCTTTATTTCCCTTTGAAGTTATACCTACATGCAAAATTTTTAAAGCTACAAGTTTCAATTGATTAGTATTTATTTATTTACAGACACAAAAACAACTTACAAACTAAAACTTATAATAAAATAGAAACTTAACCTTATATATGATTTTTTTTTAAATTTATAAGTCTAACTCTTGTGTACAACTTTCTTTACAATATAATGTTATACTCTTAAAGTTTGTAGAAAACGTCACTATTATAACCGGTAATATTACATTTATTAAGTAGATTTTTGAATTTAGTTAAGTTGTGATGAAATATATCTAGTTTAGTACATTCTTTTTTACTGAATAAAAAGTCAGTCACAAAAAAAAAAAATGTCACCGTTTTGATACAATAAATGCAAATTCCATATGTTACAATTATTCCAAGTCAAAACAAAGTAGATTAATAATTATAAATTGCTTTACCTACCATAAAATTTAATTTTTACTGGAAACAATTATAAACCTACTCTTCGTATACCATTCAGATTAAGTTACATTTTTGCTTATTTTTAGAGTTCAATCTGTAGTACAAAAACATCCTTGTGTTTTTTCGGAAACTCTTTCCAAGTAGCTCTGTAGAGTAGAACAAACCTATTACAATAATAGGTCTCGTCATGGACACCCGATGCAGTCACTATCAGACTCGCCGCAAACAAATTTATTTAAACTCACACGAATTATTTACTTACAAACTGAATTACCTACATTTTTGAACAAGCAAAACCTAACGACCGTCGACACTATATTTGTTTCTACATGACGGGATTCATGCATTTATATTTCAATTAGAGAATACAAGTCTTCTTCTTATCGAATGAGAGCGGCTAACTCTGGAGTCAAGAGTTTATCAAGCCGCCTTAAGGGCCTCTGACATGTTTTAACGAACGAACAGCCGGGACCCGCAATTTAACGTATCATTCGACCCATGGAAGCGCCCAAAATGGAATGTCTCTTTTCGGTCACCCATTCAGGGACTGACCGCATCAACCTTTGCTTAACATTGGTAATGCAAGGTAATGAATGAGAGATGAGGTTTTTTTAATAAACTTAAAGTTCTTCTGAAATCTAATCGAATATATTACAATCAAGTTGGCATATAATATGAGTTAACCAGTCACGTAGTAGCCAAGGCTGTTCAAGGTTCAGCTCGGAATAATCTACAATTTGTAAGTTACTTATGTAACAATAGCGTAATTTTATAACAATCCCGTTAATTTTCGTAGAAGCTGAAGTGTATAATTTGGGGTACAATCCATTTTAGCGGTCATTCGGTGTGATCAAGATAAGCCGGTGCGTGCGGCGCGGGCCTTTGGGGGTCTTACCTCACGCTTCAATAAAAACACGTATTAAATATTTTCTAAGAAATACATTATATATTTCTTCTTAAAACGCATTTGTACTTGACCATAGTTTACCCGACGGTAGCTGTGGCCTATGATAGAACATGCTTACTAACCTTTAAGAAACAGTTCACTCTTGCTTTGAAGATCATTAGATAATAGTTTATAGGAAAAAAAAGAAAGGCAGGTAAAGAATAACACAACTTTGCAGTACATACAAAATAAAGGTAATTAAAGACGTTGTTTTAAAACTTGAAGGACTAATCCGTTCCGATCACAGATTAAATATTAATAGAGCAGGGTAATTCAATGTAAATAATTCAAGAGGTAATTCAAGAGCCAGGGCTTCGCTGGTTGACTGATAAGCCAAAGTCCTTAGGTCTAAAGGGATATTGGTCACCAAGATGCAAGCGAGCCCAGAGGTGAAAGCAGTGCCAGACACTGTAAGCCTGGAAGAGAAACCCAGAGAAGTGTTTTCAATTACGGTGTGCTGGTGGTTTTCTGGTTGTATTCCCTGCAGAAGTCCCAGATCCTCCAGAGCAAAGCACAAGGGATGGGTTAGAGGGGGTTTTAGTGAGTAAGAATCTCACATACCCTGACCATATTCCCATGGTCGGGGATCTATGAAGATTTCCCCCTGGCATAAAAAAAAAAAAAAAAAAAAAAGGGTAATTCAATGGTTAAATAATTATGCACGTAAGTAATTGATTAAGTACAGTTTTAAAAATCGAATGACTGTTTGAATCGTTGGATTGATTTGATTTATAGTAAGGCATGTATGGCCAACAATCGATGTAGTTGAGCTAACCAACACGAAATTTGTTAAACAAGCCTCATACTTTATTTTGATTTAATTTAGAATACAGACAAATCTATATGTACAACTATCATAAAGTCGAGTGCTAAGTATCCATAAAGAAAATTATATTATTTTTTAAAACCATCGCATTGTTGTAGCACCTCGTAGCTATATTCGGAGGACATTCTTGTAGCAGCGCTACGAAGAACGTAGCCAAAATCTACAAGCTACGCAGACATGGTCGTAGAGAAACCTGAATAAATTGACGTATGGTCTTATCCAGAATTTCTGATATCCGGTTTAGCCATGAGACCATAATGGTAGAGTACTTTCTAGTTAAAGTACTCTACTGGCTAGTTACAACCACTGCCTCGATAAAGACCTTATTTCAGTACAGGAATCCAATTATATGATCGCAATGCCTGGTGGTCAAATTTGCGTCAACCTCGCAAAATAAATTAATTTTAAATGTTTTTGGACTTTTTTATGTTTTAAAACATTATCGCAAGTTCTTATTTTTTACATAATGTACGTTTTGGTCAGTAACTAATAATATCTACGGAAACAGTAATCAATAGAACGCAGTTGATGTGAAACGTCAGGTTCTCAAGTAGTTGACAAGATCGCCATATACATATGTACTTGTAAATAATAGGTATATAAAAATGTATGTACATACACGCGGCAGTAATGGAATAACGCTAAGGTCGCCGGCGCTAGGTCAGTGTGACACGTGCGCATCACACCTCACACCCCGCACCCCGCACCCGGTGCATCACCGACATATGAATGTGCAATATATAGGTATAGTTACTTCATATTATATAGTTACTTTATTATCATATGAAAGTTCCACCAAAAAATTGGGTGGCAATCATACGTTATTTTGATCTGTTTCATAAATAGTGCCACATGGTACGTTATTACAGTTGAATCCATTATAGACCTACTCAGTAGTTAATAAGTACCAAGTGGTAGGAACGAGTCCA
>OZ026811.1:7491097-7655855 GCA_964023185.1 Macaria liturata | reverse complement strand
ATGAAAACTTTGGAGAAATATTATATAGTGTTATTCCGGTGGGATTATTCCTCGCCGGCTTCAAACAACTAATTTTTTATTTTAGTGTCCTAAAAATAAACAAGTTTGCGCAGAACAACACTACATACTTTCTCCAAAGTTTTCATCTGCAATAAATTTCAGCAATTCAACAAATGATCCAATATCTTAAATATGTTAAGTAGTTAGATGTCTTGGATTTGCGTTTCAATTACAAGTGACACGTTTGACCGAGCATGTTTATAACTCAACATTATCAAACCGTTCCACTAACAAACTTAGTTCGAAAGATCGTTCAGAATCATTATTGATATATATCACGAGTTTATAGCAACGTACCATGTAATATATTGTAGATCCAAGACGTGAGCGAACTTTTATTTTTTACCTTCGAAATTATATTCAGAATGAATGAGAATGATTAGTTAAAATATTAGATTCTGAATTCAATATTTTATATTAAAAAAAACTGTTATGTTGATATTTTCTAGAAAGTAAGTCTTTTTAACTAGCGAGGTTGATATATTTTAGGTGCCTTTCTCATCGTTATCGTGTCGTACAAAGTATGAGATGACTAAATTCATCTTAATTGGTGCCATAGTAGTAACTCGTTTAACTCTTCATCATATAGATCATAGGTACTGTGATTTGAGTATAGGGTAATATGGCCTTTATTCAAATTATACATTATTACCTATACCTGCAAAATTATTGTGAAATTACTGTAAGTGATAGCAAAGTAAATAGATCATAGTATCTATTTACTGACTGCTACTGTGAAGCGACTGATTCTGTTTAGCTCGTATTCGTAGAATAAGTACTAGTTATAAGAATATCCTGTTTACTCAACACATTGAAATAATGTTATAAGCTACGTAAATAAATGACGTTTTATTATTATAATGTTGTTGTTATATTACTGTAATTTACACAATGATTATGTGGGGTAAGGTGTAGAATTATTTAGTAAATTCCACAAGTTCAAAAAAATACAAGTTGAATTTCACCTTTTATTATTTCTTTTCACCTTTGTGCTTGTTATCAGCAATATGACTAAAAATTTTATTTACAACTTTATCGTTGCTATAACTTGCATTTATTGTTACTAGGTTTATGAAACACTAAAATATTTTATTCAGGCGGAATCTGATTTTGACAATCAAGGTGCAGCCGTAGTTATATACATACGTAATGTTATGTGTAAGTTAAAATATTTGAAATGTGCATAAACTACTAATTAGTGTCTGTTTTACAACCGCTTGCAGTTTACCTACACTTTTAACTATCTTCAAATGACGAGGCGATTCTCAACTGCACTGAAGGCTATTTTAAATAAAAACTTCTGTAACTGTTTATGAGTAACCCTTTTATATAATGAACCACATAATAAAAACAGAAGAAGAAAAAGCATTGCAATTAAACATACATTCGTGCATCGTATAAGATGTTGTGTGAGTTAGTGGTGGTGGTGGTGGTGCTGTGGGTGGCGCAGAGACGGTGGCTGCGGCGCAGACAGCGCGCGCTGGGGAGGGTGCTCCGCTCGGGGCTCCGGGCCTGGCCGCTGCTCGGACATGCGTACCACTTCCTGGGAACTCAGCAAGGTGGGCCCACTGATTTACTTATAACTGAGGGTTGTGACTCCAGAAGTGATTATCTTGAGCAAGTACCTACATCGTGGTGGGTGTCTAGGCCGTTACATGGTTGACATAATATGCTCTCATTATAAGTCAAGGATTTTCATGTTTTTCAAATTGATAAAATAACGAATGTGACGTAACCATAATATCTACTTACCTACATTTATTTACTCTTAATTGGTCAACGAAGAATCTGAATCTCTCCCGCAGGATATAAGTATTCAATGAGGAAGTTCTGTTGAACAAGTACGTACATACATTGTGGTCTGCCTTACATATTTTGACATAAATATAAAATTAATAGAGCCATTTGCAGATAAAGTAGATCACTTTTCCATATGAATAAGAAGATTTGACTGGTCCTTCAACGGAAAACACAATACATGTTCTCGTATTTTGTGATTAAACATTTCCTTTCTTTATTTTACATGAGATAGGCTCACGCTTGACTACAGCTTGCCTTATGTTAAGCAACGTTATAATCTACGATCTATCGCGCTTGCCTAGAAGAAACCGGTTGCATAATAAAAATTAAATCATTTCAGATCATTTGAAAGCTATTCAGGATATTGGCAGAGATGCTTTAAAAATGGGAGGCATATCTAAATGTATAATGTTTGATCAACTTTTCGTCTGTAAGTGGTTATTTAGTACTCTTACTTATACGTTATCTGACTTATTTATTCCAGCTAGCTAAACACTTTATAACTCTTTAATTTATTTAAAATATTTGTATCACGAGTTTAATTCTGTTTCAAAACAGAATGAAGCTGTATAAAATAGCACAGTTCTGGTTACTCACCTGCATGATTGTACCGACCATGATAATCTTTAGGTACTGCTATAAACTCGTGATTTAAATAAATACAGAACTTTGTTTATAAAATTTCGAAACTCATGGTACCTAAGTAGCTATCCCTATCATATACAGCTGTAGAAAAAAAAAAGTTGGAATTTTCGAGCTGACTCAATCATGAAAATAATAATCTTGTATTGATGTTACGGCAGGTGTGGCAGACCCAGCAGTAGCTGCGTTGGTGCTCACCGAGTACCTCGAGAAACATCACGCCATGAGGGTCACAGACTTCATTGTTGGAAACAGCAGCTTCATTGCTCCCGGTAAATAAATAGGTACACTATTTTTGTAGAAATTGCGTTTTAAATATAGAGTAAATAGGTTTCTTCTAGGCAAGCGTGGTACATCTTAGACTATAGTGGTGCTTAACATCAGGCAGGCTATAGTCAAACGTAAGCCTATTTCGTGTTATAAAAATGCAAGTAGGTACTTAAATTAAAAACAAAAAAACCCATGGACGGCGTGATCGTGGAAAGCCCAGGACCCGCTGGCGTTATGATTTCCGGCCATTTTCAGAGTGATCGACCGAAATTGATAGAGAAAGTGGAGGAGACCTTGGCCCAGTAGTGGGACAGAATCTACTAAATAAAAATAAGTCGGGTTTTCCTTCCTGACGCTATAACTCCAGAACGCACGAACCGATTTCCACGGTTTTGCATTTGTTGGAAAGGTCTCGGGCTCCGTGAGGTTTATAAAAAAAAGGAAAAACGAAGCGTGGTGGCGTAACGGAGTTCGCGGGGTTTGCTAGTAGTTCATAAAAAACAATATTGAGTCGATCGATATGTTGTTCTTAATAGTAAATAGATTATCTATTAAGTTTTTTTGGTAAAATTCCATGCTTTTACAGTGAATATCTGGCGCACGCGCAGAAAAAAAGTGCAACCATTGTTCAATACAAGGAATCTGAATCAATTCGTACAACTTTATTCTGAACATGCAACAATGATGACAGATTTGATAGAAAAAGAAGAAGGAAAACCAAGTTTCGCATTCTGGGACTACATCTCTACGTATACTTTAAACAACGCATGTAGTAAGTATCATCTCATGTACTATGATAAGTACCACAAGCTATACTGAAATAAGTAATATCAACATTAAGTTAGCGCATTATTTATGGAATTACCTATAGTATACGAGTACATATCTTCGAACAAGGAAATACTATGAAATAAAGATACCTATACTTCGATCAATTATACGTAGATGCAAGATTCCGTAGTGACACAACGCAAAAAAGCGGCTTGAGTTTACTATGCCTACCTACCTATTGAGATATACATTCATGTCATGCATATTACTTTAGTATCACAAAGCCATTTAAATATTTTAATAATAATAAACCTTATTGCAGTACGCTAAGATTTAGTTTTCAACAATGACCTAACCACCTTATGGCGTTTTCGCTACGGCATTGACGAAAGCTCATAAAATTTTATTGCCGTCCGCTGTGGCGTCTAGTCAAAATTATACTTTATGTTATTAACATAACGCTCAAAATTACTTATGACACGTCCGACATTAGGACGTTCTTATTACCCTGACTGTAAAAACTATGATAGAACATGGTATCCAGTGGAGTCGCTTACATGTACTAAAAATTATTACTTTTTTGAAGAAATTCGTGATTGATCTTTGACTCCATAATAATGAACTAGCTGACTCGCCTGGGTGGACATTTTTTGTAGTAGCCTTTGTCCCTCCAGAAATAGAAGTAGAGTTGGTAGGTAACCTTCTTACCCCTTCTTCCGAAATAAATCCGAAAGATGTGTGCAAGTCTAATATGTTTGTTCTCTTTTCATACCGCAGCGGCAGAATAAATTTAGATGAAATCTAATCAATTTTAAAACTTGTCTACGATAATGCTAATATGTAGGTTCATGTGGAAGTCGGGCTATAGCTCTAAGTACCTATAGCTCTACTAAATCCTCTATGCTAGATACTGTCGGTGTTTGTCATACCTACTGCTGCATCAACAAAAATAAAATCTATGCCTCTCGGAATCTATATCATACTCAACTGTACCACCATGATCGAAGGCTTATTATTTAAGTTTAAAAATAATATTACCTTACACAAATATTTACAGTGACAACATTGAATGTAAGACTGGACGAGGTATCAGCTGGTAAATTCAAGTGTGCGTTGAAGGAACTATTCCAAGTGGCGTCTTATATGTTTGTACACCCTTGGATGCGCTTCAAGCTCCTACATTACTTTGTGCCTTCTATACGCAAATGCTACCAACACAGAGACACTGTGTGGGACTTAGTTTCACAGGTACCTAGATATTATTTCTTTCATATTTTTTTTCTTGTGAGCGCTTGCTTTTGGAGGTAGAGTTGCCAGGACAATTCTCGGTTTGTGGTCTTAAATTCCACCTCCTTGTACCTACGACATAAGCTATCTTTAGATACTATTTTTAGCCGACTTAAAAAAAAGAGGTTATCAAGTCATCTGAATGTTTTTTTTTTGTGGGTATGTTACGCGATTACTCCGTTATTTATGAACCGATTTCAAAAATTCTTTTTTACTCAACGGGGATAGTTTCCGAAATGGTCCCATAATTTTTTCCATTTAATGTGATAGCTCACTTATACCATTCAAAAGGCGCAGGTTCCCGTGAGACTCTCAATTAACATAGTACCTACCGATCATTATTTAATGCTAGTAGATAGGTACGTGTAATGACGAGTAACAACTTTCCATTTTGCAGACCATTAGAGACAGACAAAATAATCCAAATATGAAAACACTTCCTGAAGGTAACCAGCAGCTATATTATGTGATACATTATTCAGCCACATTAAACCCATCTTATTGAGCCTTCTGTGAACTCATTTCAGAGTTAAATAAGCGAGGTATGATACAATCATTCCTGGACAGCCAGTTAGAAGCGCCTGAATACAGGAAACTATCTGATGAGGAGTTACTTGAAGAGAGCTTGACTTTATTGATCGGTGGGTACGATACTTCCGCCACCACGCTGGGGTTCACTGTACTCATGCTGGGCAGGAACCAACATGTACAGGACAAGGTATACCGAGAGTAAGTGTTGCTACGACATTGTACCACTACATTCATCAAAATCATCCACAGCCCTTGGGATCCCACTGCTGGGTATAGGCTTCCCTTTGTATGTGCCATCTGCGTCGATCTTGTGCATTATTACGACATTATTAGCACAACCGTTCGGAAAATGTTACCTACTTATGTTGTAAATTGTTCTGAAATGAAATTGATAGAGCAATTAGGAATTTGTTCACGAAAATTTGTACGACTTTCGATCTGAGGGTATCTGTTTGTATGCTGGAAATGTTGGAATAGTAGAACCTCTTGATATAATTTAATCATATGAATTAATTATTGTGGGCAATTATTCTACAATTAAAGGTTACTGGACGTGTTTGGAGACTCTGACCGTGAAGTGAGTCCCGAGGACTTGTCCAGGTTGAAGTACCTGGATGCAGTGATCAGAGAGACTCTGCGCTTGTATCCAATAACGCCAGTCATCATGCGCCACGCTCACAGGGACCTCACTCTACGTACGTACCTATATAAAATTACAGTAGATTTATTTAAGTTGACACATATACATAATTATATACCTATTATGACATTTTACCTTCTAAAATTGTATTAAAGCAAAATGTAATAAATTCAATTTGACGAGATATTGTAATTTGTGTAGCGTATTCTATGATTATATTTTAATACTAGTGGACGCCCGCGGCTTCGCTCGCATTATTATAAAAAGGTTTAAAATGAACATAACTTTTTTATTTACGAACCGATTGAAATGAAACAAACACTAAAAGATAAGTTGAAAATGCACCAACATGTTTGTGAAAACCGTAGACAAATCGGTTCAGCCGTTTCGAGTCTATAACGAACAAACATACCGACAGACAAACAGACAAACAGACAAACAGAAATTTATTTTTGAAACGTGAAATTTGTGTTCTATTGCATCAATAAAGATCCCTCAACTATTTTTTTCCATTATTATCAATGTACAGACACCGACTGGTTACAGTTTTATTATATGTATAGATTGTGTGTGTTGCAACATTGCGACATTGCAGTATCTTACATTCTGTTTAGTAGATTCCCAAAATTGTTTGTAGTTGTTTACTGAAATAGATTCTGTTGTCGTCATGGTAATAATTGTGTTGCAGCTAGCGGAGTGACGTTGGTGGCAGGCTGTGGTGTCCTGGTGAACATCTGGGCGCTCCACCGCCACCCCCAGCACTGGGGGACCGACGCACACTCCTTCCGTCCCGAGCGGTTCCTCACCACCAGCCCCCATCCGGCTGCGTACATGCCCTTTGGATACGGACCTAGGAACTGCTTGGGTAATTCAACATTATTATTGTTCCTCAAGTTGTGTAGTGTCTGTCCCCTCACGCTGCAGTGAGTGCTGTGATGTGGTGCAGGGTACCGCTACGCCATGGTGTCCATGAAGACAGTGCTGGCGAGGCTGGTGCGGCGCTACCACGTGCAGGGTGCGGGGGGTGCGGGGGGAGCGCCCGCCCTGGCCTACTCCATGATGCTGCGGGACCTGCACAACTACCAGATACAGATACACACAAGGGAAGCATACAAGATGAACCACACAACTTATAAACAATAGAAATTTAGATCTAAATTTAATTCGGGCTTTTATTTTAGCGTCTCTACTTACATTATACTTGAGTATTGGTTCACAGTACATTCAACTGTAACAGTTGGGCATAGTTAAACCCACTTCATATAGAGGAAAACAGTGGAAGAGAAAAGAGGAGGCCTTTGCCAGACAGGCAACTTCTACCACAAAATTTACATACAGATAAAGTTTATGAAAACTTACTAGAAATTACCAAGGAAGTGAAGTGTGAAAAATGACTATTTATTTATCTAAATTAGCATACCTAGATTAGTTTTTGTTGTCTATGCATACATATATGTACATAATGTATATTGTCACTCAAATGAAAATGACCACTATGACCTTAGAGCTCGTAGATTTAGAAACTAGGTTCTACCAAAGATATAAGAGTTTTTTAGTAGTACAACCTATTTTATGAAATCTATTTCTTGTGAATTTATATATTTTGAAAAAAAAAACATCGCACTTATTATAATAAGATTATCCTGTTAACCCTCCAGGTTAATATTATCTGCCGTACTTACAAAAATTCGGAAAAAGGTAGGTAATATTATTCTTTTCTTTTAGCTTTCTCTGCTGGAAGTGCCTTAGGTTTAATGATCATCGAGAAGTAGATAAGTAACTCTGTCGTAACGTAGCAATTCGTCACAAGGCTCGTGATAGCGGCGTCACCAGACATTATAAATAGGTAAGTATTGAAATGTGCATTTGATAAAAAAAACGATATTTTTATAATACCGCATACAATCATAGACTTTCAGCTATTTATCGACTTATACATCTTTAGCGTTGTGCCTGGCTTGTATCCTGACAGGGAAGTTGTCTACACCTCGCAGCATGAGGTCGTTCTTGAGGCGGATGTGTGCGTGCTCGCAGCGCGGGAGTGCCGCCAGCAGCCGGTAGCGGCGCAGGACGTTGGCCAGCACCGTCGTCATTGACATTTAATCAGCTTGAAATATGCGTTTATATGTACACATTAGCCGCCGTGCTACTTGTGCAAAAGTCCTCTCTTAGCTCCTTCCAACAAAATGCTACCATAGATATCAAATAGAAGTACCTACTTAGTTTTGATATATAACAATGTATTTATATATTCAAATTAAGTCACAATTTACTGACGTAAGCTAGACGCTATTAGATTATAGACGCAAGTGCTCATTTAATGCAACATCCATTACTTTATTAGTGCTTATTGTTACCTACCTACTCATTATAATGAGCGATATTTCGATCACAAATAAATATCACTATCACGGCATAGTATAAAGCAAAGTCGCTTTCCGCGTCTGTTTGTTTTATGTAGGTATGTTTGCTTAGATGGTAAAAACTACCAACGAATTTTGATGCAGTTTTTTTGATAGATAGAATGATTCCAGATTAAATTGTAATTAAGTAGGTATATAAAATGATTTGTTTTTAATAATTCTATTTTTTACATATACATACATAAGTTAACGCTTTCTTATAGCATTCTAGCAGCTCATCAGTGTGATGAGAGTTGAGAATTTCGTGAATAGAAATGCTTGATCTAGTTTACTCAAACCTCTGTTACCTGTTCGTAAACGCTTTTAGAGGCTTTTACATGACCTGCCAAGGTCTGATATACTGTGTCAGAAAAGTCTAATTTTTCACAGATTCATAATGGATCTACTGGGACAAAACGTTCCCACCAGATCCATTGATCGCCGCTATGGATCTAGTGGGAATGTTTATTTCCAGTAGATCCATTATGGATTTGCGCAATGGATCTAGTGGGAATGATCCTTATTTTCGAAGCAATCTTATTCAATACAGCATTAATCCTTATCAAATTTAATGAGTTAAATACATTGCTAATTTTATATACATATACGACCCTGTATAGCATACAATTTTGATGAAGGTAAGGTCACACGGGTGTATGTGTGTAATGCATTCCTCCCGTTGAATTTAATGGACGGATGAAACCCGACTGTAGCACCCACTATTGGGTGATAGCTCAAGACATGCCCTGGACAGTATCCGGCTAGAAAAACTCGTCTATGCGAACGGATGAACAATCAGGCGAGGTGAAAAATAAATTACGTGATATCCATTAAATACATTGTGCTATTAAGTATTTTAATTAAATAAAATAAAAATAAAAAAGCCTTTACTTCTATTACTCATTAAGGAATAGTTACCAAATAAGTAATGTACATGATATTGAGAACCATTTCAGTACATATATTCTTTATGACATATATACAATGTGCATACAAGAATTTATACAATGTTTGTAAGTATACAAGTTTTTGTTTAAGTTTAGGTAAGTACAAAAATTTAGATTTTATTGATATCAGACATATAAGTATTTACCAGCAAAGTACATAATATATACAATGTGCACCAGAACTTTATTTATACAATATCTGCACAGGTACAAGTTTTTGTTAAAGTTTAGCTAGGTACGCTCCTAAATTTTGATTTTATTATATCAGATATATATTAATTTACCAACAAAAGTAAGTACATCCATTTTTAAGTTTACTACCAAAGTACATAATATAGGTACAATGAACATAAAAGAATTTTCATTACTCATACTCTGAAAGTAGGTCTGAAGTTGCCTGAGGAGCGGGTTGAAAGTAATACTTTTCATCCCTAGGGAGAATCGCTTTCAACTGACAGCTGTCAAATTAACATGTAAAAACTCTGCGCGCGACTGGCGGCAGCACTTATGCCAAGAATTGGCCTCTGATGCATTTTGCAATCAGAATATTTTAGTTCCAATTTTATCCGCGCGCAGAGTTATGTTGAACTCTACTAACTTCTTTACAAAAACAAAAGAGTTCCTATCCTATACCTACATTCAACGAAAGAGTTCTTACACCTACATTTAACCAAATAGTTCTTACACCTACATTCAAAGAGGTTCTACGTCACAATACGTATACTTAGCAGAGATTTTGTACCTACCTTTAAAATGAGTTCATCTGATTTTAATATAAATTTAACGCCTGATTTTATAAAAGAAGAGGCTAAAGCGGTAGTGGAAAATCATCATACGATTCGAGGTAAGTATCTTTGTTTTGACTTGGGTGGTAAAATAAAATTTACTCATATTTTCTTTAGCTAATTCATGTTTTTATTTTTACTTTCCTCGTATTTGTAATGAAAAGCATAGTGTTTACCTCGAGTTAAAGACTTATTTAGTCCCTCGAACTATTGGCGCCAAGCCCCGTCTCGGGACTAAATAAGTTACTTTCACCCCTAGGGTAACAATGTACTATTATATAGGTGTGTATACATTTGTTTAGGTAACTAAGTAAATACCTACAATACTTCTGATTTTATTATGACTCACGTTATTTTAATTAATCGTGAGAAAATAATACCACAGATCGTGGAAAATTCAATTCACTGTCACACACCAGGTATAATAAAATAAAGAAATAAACTAAATAAATGTTTAGAATACACGCGGAACTTGCTAGAGCTCAATCATCATCAACCTATAGTCGTCCACTTCTGGACATAGGCCCCACCACCACCTCCCAAGGCACGCCACTCAACCCGATTTTGTGCTTCTCGTCTCCACCTGCGACCACTCTGCTACCTTGATGATGCCTCGCTCCACCTAGTGGCAGGGCGCATTACACTACGCTTGCCGAGCCGCGATCTTCACTCCAGAACTCGCCTACCCCATCGGTGGCCGGTTCTGTGACAAATATGACCGGCCCATTGCCACTTCAGCGTGCTTATGCGTGAAACTATGTCGGTGACTTTAGTTCTCTGACGAATTACTTCGTTTCGGATGCGACCCCTAAGAGAAAGTCATTACTGGTAGGACGCACTGATTAAACACTTTCGCCTTTAGTCTTTGAGTTGAACAATAAATGATACTCTGATCTAAAGAAAATATGTAGTGTACGTCATGAAAGTACAAAAAAAGCACTTTGGACCTTGTTCTCAAATGTTTTTTTGTTTCTCTTTTCTTTGCTCATAACTTCTTTCATTTTTAATTTAGGGCAAAAAGTTATATAGACATATTTGTAGGCAAAACAATTTGCTACAAATTATGTTTTACAAATTTTTTGTAAGACCCACAGTTACCGAGATATCACTAAAAAAGCGTTTCCACCCCTTTTTCTAAAATGGCGGCCGGGGGACAAGGGTAGCGACCCCACAAACTTGAAGTTAAGCTTCTATAGACCCCTCAAACATGTCCCAAAAATACAATTGCGTCCTCTAAAAAATGCAAAGCTCGTCTAACATTTCAATGGACTAATGGCCAATATGCAAATAAATTTTAATAAAATGAGTAACACCAACATTGTTTGATGTTCGATGACAATATAAGTTAAGTTTACTGAAGTTGCTAAGTATTATATATTATGTACCCGTAATATCTATATTTATAGGATCATTTTAATAACATAATAATAATAATATATTCTTTTATGTACGTAGTGAATTAGTATAATAAAGCTATATATTTTTATAGTGTAATTCAAATAATTATACTCTTCTACGCCATTAATTCATATTAATATTAATGTTACGGGGTAGGGGGCTGTTTTTAAGGAAAACACAATTCACACACACACAAACACGTACGTAGAGATTACGTAACACACTAAGCACACACGTTCACAACACTGTAATTCACTATACACTTGCACACACGTAACTTCGCGTCGTTATTGCTTAGTTTATTTCACCTTAATCGCTTTATTGAAACCGACTCTTGGTATTTTTTTTGGAAAAGGGCTATGCAGCTGGTTACCAATGCTACCATTGCTGCGTCACCGGACGATGGCTGGGCACTGATGGTGCCCGGGCCTATGTAGGTACTAGTTTAGGGCGACTATCACAAGGGCGCCTCTAAGGCACGACCTCGGCTAAATAAACAGGCAAACAGATATCTGTCTACAGATAAAAATTCTAAAATATACTGAATCGTGTGATTTGAAGTACTTATACCCAAACCTTTTCTAATATCTTATACGTTTTTTTGTCCCTCTTTAGTTGTTATAGTTTTTAATAAGTTATTATGTTTAAATAAACCCTAAAGTCGCCTTTAGAAGGTGGTGCATTAATTACCGTGACCACGTGACCCTGTGTATTCGCATGTTTTTTGCTGTAAGAACTCGATATTAGCCGGTTTATAATTTAAGTGGTTGGCCTTGCAAATGCATATAAGTAAATGCAATATTCAGATACCAATTTTGAAATGTATGTATACTTAATCTTTATACGACTAGTAGTAGGTCTCCGATTAGTAGACCTCATGAGTCCCCCACCTTAGTGTGATAATATTATTACGTTAGTAGATGCCAATGGCTTTGCTCACGTTGTTGCGGAATAATAAAAACACACACAACCTTTTACCCTAAACACGTTATACCATCTCCGTTCTGTAAAAAGTAGCCTATTGGATTATATTTTCGGTGCTAAAATGACCCGTTCCGCCGTTTTCGCGTGATGCACGCACGAATAAACATACAATAAGACAAAACATTTAGTTACTATGACAGAATCCCCTTTTTCTGTAAATTACATAATCATGTCAATTTCACTGCACAGGCACTTTTTTATTTAGTTTACCTACCAAGTCGACGTAGAGACTTCGTTCGCTTCGCTCGCTCGGTCAATAAATAGATAGAGATAAAACACATATATATAAAATGTTAGTCTCTTTAATATTAGTATATTAATACTTAGCAACTATAAACTTAATTTACTTTTTATACCGGACTTCTAACAATGTTTTGGGGGATACTCGTATTATTATTTATAATTTATATATTGGCTATATTGTATGACAGATTACTAAAAAGAAAGTTTAGAAAACTGTTTGAACGATACAAGACAAGTGCAAGTGCGGTGCCTTTTATTGGACACGGACTTCTCTTCTTGTTTGCAGATCACGAAGGTAATATACTAATAGAAATGACAATTGATTTTCGTGATCGAATAATAATATCAAAAACAAAAAGGAATATTTGTTACAAAAAAAATAACACAACGAACTCATCCTTGGGCTGCAGACTCGGGCACTTGGCATAGGCCTGAGACAAAGGACAGCTCCACCATAGTTAGTCAAGGAATGGGGTTGCAAAATATTACATATTTTTTTTGACTGAATTAATCATCTTCTTCGGGTCTTATCCCTCGTCACTAAGGGTTTGTATATACACGTCTCTGGTTGCCAAATTCTAACCTTATCATATTTACATAATAATTACATAATGTGATACATCCAGATAACAAAGTTATTTTACTCAGTGAGCATTCGGTTTATAGAATATAAAATTTATAATTCTGATATATTCAATGTTTCAGAACAAACTAAGATGCTCATTGATTTTGGTAAAGAATCGTATCAACATGGCGGTATGGTGGCCGGTTGGATGTGCCACAAATTGTACTTGGGTATGTATTGTATTGTATTGTATTGTATGTAGTACGAAACAGGATCAACGCATTGTACAAAAATCTTCTCGCGCCAGTCCGTCGCACTCAGCCAGTTATACTGATTTATAATATTAGTAAATAGCTAAGCTTCTTCTTCTTCTTATCGAATGAGAGTGGCCAATTCTGGTGTCGAGAGTTAATCAAGCCGCCCTAAGGGCCTCTGACATGGCTTTACGACTGGCTATGCTTATATTTTAATATATTACTCAGGAGTAGCGAATGCAGAAGTAGCTGAAGAAATACTAAAAACGTGCACAAAGAAGGACGACTGCATGAACTTGCTTCACTTGCTAACTGGCCACGGCAGTTTGTTCGCGCCGGGTAAGCAGTTACAGTTTTTGCTAAGAAATAAATAGGAATAGCCCTGAAGTATTGTATTGTATACAATAATAAGTTAATGATAAAAATTGTATTTTAAAATGGTAAAATTCTTAAATAATTTTATTTTAATAGATCATTCACCTATGAAAACAATAAATTAAGTTTAATTTTTATTTTAGTACATATATGGCGGCATCGACGGAAAATGATATCTCCGACTTTCAGGATGACTAATCTAATGCAGTATTTGAAAATATTTGACAAACAAAGTATGGTGATGATTAAATGTATGAGTGAGGTCGGAGCTGAAACATTCTCTATATCGGACTATTTCACAAGATATTCATTAGATGCAGTATGTGGTGCGTATTACTTACACATACATTGATAGTATAACTTAATAAGTATACACTTAATTAATAATGGCAATGACATTCAGAAATTTGTAAACGAAAGCCTCCGAATCTGAGAGAGATCAAGAAGAAAAAGAACCGGCCAAGTGCGAGTCAGACTTGCGCACGAATGTTCCGTACTATCATCTATAATAGAAAATCACGTTTCTAGATACTACAAAGTTTAATTCTGTTTATAAAATAACGAGAAATCAAAGAAATTCCAAGTAGGTAGTTAATTGCAAACTTATAGGTAGAGGTTTTCGATACACATCCGGGCAGCATGAAGACGCTCGCGCGAAAGAAATGAAACAATTTTTTTTTTTACGTAAATAGGCTTACGTTTGACTATAGCCTGCCTGATGTTAAGCACCACTATAGTCTAAGATGTAGCACGCTTGCCTAGAAGAAACCTATGTACTCTAGATTTAAAGACACCTGGGTTATAATTTTCTACTAAAAAGAATAAAATAAAATTTATTTTCAAAAGAAACAAAAACCGACTTTAAGTCTACTGTCACCAAAAAGTAATACTTAAATAATTTATTCTTATTTATGCGACTTCAAAATTCCTAACTTATCCTGATAGGTATTGTTGCGTCTGGCACCGACTCCATTACGGATTTCAATAAAAATACTTACAGGATTGTAAGTTTCAATAATTTGATAGATTCTTTACTCCCAACTCTAAGTTTTGAAGTCGCAAAAATGAAAATAAATTATTTAAGTATTACTTAACTTTTTAGTGACAGTAGACTTAAAGTAGGTTTTTGATTTTTAGAAATATTTTTTTTGTGTTATTGTACTCGTTTGTGTCATCACCCGTCGGTCTCAACAGAAGACCAGCGCTGGCTGTTCGCAGTCAGCACATGCTGAGTTGATGCCGGCTTGTGACAAGAAATTTTGTATGTATGTAGTGTGATTGATTTTTTTTTCATCTTTTATATCTAAAGTTTGTTCGTACCTAATTTCTTGTTCCAAAATACATCATTTTCATTTCATTTTCATAATACTGCTATTATATAGATAAGTCATTAAAAAATAGTTAGAGAAAGCTTACATATGAACTTGTATGTATAAAAAAAAATATGTTCGTAAGGGACACTACTGTTGACTATTTTTTTAAGATATCTGTATTACTGTTGAAAAGATATTCTGATTGATTAGGTACTTTCTATTTTCAAGGGGTCGGTAAGAACGCCCAAAACTTAGCCAAACAAATAGCGAATTTTGGCGGCTTTTTTCAAATTATATTTTTGTTGTGACTCAAAACATATTTGCGTAAAGTGAATTTTGATGGTAACAGACATTAAACATTTTTGGTTGTGTCGACAGAGAGTACGCTCGGCGTGACAATACAGTCTCAGTTGAACCCGAGCCATGAATTCGCAGTCGCACTGCAGAGCGCGTTTGAGTTAGTTATGGAACGGATGTTGCGCCCCTGGATGTATAATGACACCATCTACAAATTATTACCACACTATAAAAAAATCGCTTGCTACAAGGACACAGTTGACAATTTTGTTTCTGAGGTAAGCGATTTAAATAACAAAAGCAACGAAGGAAACACTTTTTCTTTAAAAACAGAATAAGTCTGTGTAACTGTTGACTGAGAAAAAATCACAAATACCCCTCGCATAGGATGCCAACCACTAAATTATAATTACATTTTAGGTTGTAAACACAACAAGACAGTCTATGCATCAAAATAATGAAGTCAGGGGACTGAAATCCTTTTTGACGCATCTAATGCAGTCCACGCAGAATACAGGCGAAGGTTTCAATGACAAAGAACTTTCAGAAGAGGCTCTAGTTCTGATCCTGGCTGGAACCGACACGTCTGCCGTGGGAGCGTCCTTCACCACCCTCCTGCTGTCCAGGCACCCTCGCGTGCAGGACAAATGTTATCAAGAGTGAGTACTAGGTACACGTTCAAATAACAATCTTGATCAAAAGCTTTCATCGAGTGCAACAAAGTATTTATACCACAAGTCTCCCTAGCTGAAACAATAGTTATAAAGTATGCGGCATGGCACGAGATGTTTCTTATGTTTTTGTTTTGTTATCTAAACATATTTTATGTCGTACCTTACGAGTAAGTAGTTAGAGATCTAGCTACTTACTTGTAAATTTGACTAAAATAAAATATTCACACACATTCCAGGTTACTTGAAGTGTTCGGAGAGTCTGATAGAGCTGTGACTCACTCAGACTTGCTCCGTTTGAAGTATCTCGAAGCAGTTATTAAAGAAACTATGCGCCTCTATCCACCGGCGCCTTTAGTCACCAGACAAGCGGAAAGTGATATACATTTACGTGAGCCGATTCATTACTATACTACATATTTGACCATACAATAATTCATTTTAACAACATATGTTGATGAGAGCTAAATTTTACCGAAGCGAGATATTTTGTACATAACTAAAAGGGCTGTTACTTTGTTTAGCATCCACAGGTGATGTTGTACCTAAAGGTTGTGGAATATTGATCTCCATCTATTCTCTTCACCGCAACCCCCTGTACTGGGGTGCTGATGCAGACCAGTTCCGTCCCGAGAGGTTCCTGGACGAGGAAATCAAGCATCCCGCTGCCTTCATGCCTTTCATTCTGGGACCGAGGAGTTGTTTAGGTTAGTACTAGCATCACAGAAATCTAAATAAACAGTACCTGTTGACTAGCATAGACATATTTAACCTCAAGAGTTTAGAGTTTAAATGAGTCTATGTTTATAGTATGTAGTGATACAGATGTAATCATATCAAGTACTTGTACTAGTCTAGGCTGGCATCTTGTCTTGTTGAAAAGAGCGCAGGGAAGACATTTCGTCGTCTGAAATATATAAACTTATAAGCAAGTAATGACTAACGAACGTTTCCTCCAGGCTACAAGTACGCGATGCTGTCAATGACGACGGTGCTGGCCAACGTCCTGCGTTGCTACCGGCTGCTGCCGGCACTCCCGCGCTGCGAGCACGCACACATCCGCCTCAAGAACGACATCATGCTGCGAGATGTAGACAACTTCCCTGTCAGGATACAAGCCAGGCACAACTCCAACTATGAGTAGATACAAATAATTGTAAAATGTTTGATTAAGTTATGTTTTTCTAATACATAATGAAGAGAAATCAATATTTTATCTGGTTCTAAGATAATGTCAAATTGCCATTGAATTCCGTTCAGCCGTTTGTGAGTTATTGAATTAAAATTGTTGGAACGTGTTCTCTTATCAATTCTAAGTATTTCCAAACAACTTTTTTTTCAAATGTCTTCAATGTTCAGGCTTTCGATTCTCTACAGCTTTATTATAAGTATGTATAGATATATATGATATTAAAACATATTTAAACATTGCTGGAAGATGAGATTGAACTAAATTACAATAATGAGTTCTTGTTCAATGTATTACCTACTTTATTGAATGAGAAAACAAAGCTAGTGCCTCCACCCAATCATAAAATTGTATGATTCTATTGCTTAGCTAACTGGTACTACTTGGTAAAAATGTATACCTATTTGAAAATGCTATGTGAATTATGTTATGCTTATGTGTTTTATCTTATTGCTTGTACTTTGATAAACATAAATGAATGTGTGATAAGAAAATATACTTATGTAAGATTGGGATTATAATAGTTTTAGTAGGTACCCAATTTTAAGTTTTTATCTGTGTAATAGAAATAGAGCCTTTTTTATTTTATTTACTTACCTCACTTTGTTCTGCTGTCAATCATTTCCACAGCATACGCGATATAAGGATTTTTTTAGTACTTTTTTCATACTTTTTACAATTTTCACGCGAATAAATAGGTACTCTACGGATAATAAGAGCAAGCATCAGAATTCCAAAGAGAACTTTATTCGAACTTTGTAGGCTTCGGCATTTGGTCACGACTAAGAGAGATTGGAGTACCGAGAAAGATACTGAATCTCATTAGAGCCATGTACACACTATTCTCGCCAGGTCAGCCATGACGGGTTAATATCCGATGGCATCTGGCATGTTCTTGCAGAATCATATAGCCCTGATGTAATGGTTTTTTCTGAAACTTGGCTGAATAATAGTGAGGTAGAAAATATTATAGCTTTTAAGGATTTCAAGCATGCTAGTTACTATGTGAGACAAAATTTTATTCATGGTGAGGTGTCCATATTTGTAAAAAATAAGATAAAATATAATAAATGTACTAAAATAGATGAACTTTGTCATGAATTTCATTGTGAATTAAGTTGTATAGAAATTAGCTTGAAGGACTGTAAGTTGTTAATCATAGGTATGTATAGGACCGGGGCAGGTAATTTTGTAAAAATGACTAAAGTCCTGGATAGACTGTTTAGTTTATTGTGTGATATGACTAATACCAAAATTTTATTTTTGGGAGATTGGAATGTTGATTTTCTGGTAGAATCCTCAGAACGGACAGCAATAAATGACATCCTAAAGACCTATAAATTTAGAAATGCTGTAAATTTCCCAACTAGATTTGATAAAGGGTCTAAATTATCAATTGACTGTGTGGTTACTAATGTACCAGAAAATAACATTAATATTAAGCACATTGCTACAGCAACTGGGTCCGACCATGATGCTCAATTAGTATACTTGAATACTGCCAAGAAACACATACCCAAATTTATATATGTTGAAAAGCGTTTTTGTGAAAATTATCAAATAGAAGAGTTATGTAACTCAATGTTAGCTACAGACTGGGACACATTATTTAGTGTGTATGACAGCTCCACATTTGAAAAGTTTTTTAATAAATTAATATGGTACATTATGGAAATGTATAAATAAAACTTTGAGAGAGTTAGAAAACTGGTTTACGGTGAATGGTTTGAAACTGAATACTGATAAAACGAATATAATGTTCTTCAATGCTGTATCACCAAACTTTAAAGAAGCTCCATTAATATTAGAGAATGGAACTGAATGTACTCGTATATATGCACAGCATGTAAAGCTATTAGGATTCGATTTAGATTCCTCCTTAACATGGAAAGAAAATATTGATAATACTTGTAAAAAAATGGCAAAAGGGGTTTATGCATTAAAACAGTTGAAACCAATAACAAGCCCAGAGCACCTAAAGGAAACTTAGAGGAAAGTCACCAAATATGGAATACCATTTTGTTTTTTAGATATAAAAAAAAAAACTTCTTATAAATTAAATCAGTTTAATGTTTTTACTAATCAGTCATACATTTATATGTAGTAATTAGCAGGCTTTAATCAAATATATTAGTTATCAAATCAAAATCTAACACAAAAAACAAAATCACAAATGAGTAACCAAATATGGAATAGGTACCCATTAGGGAATCGAGAACCGGTACCGATTTTAAGAACCGGGATTTTCGGGATTTCGCAAAATAGCACCGGGATTTCCCGGGATTTTCGGTACTGACATTTTTTTTTATAAAAATGTTCCTAAAATCTGTTTTTTAAATGGAAATGACATAAACTACTATTTTATGTGCAAAATCAAATATATATTTATGACTACTGTTAAAATCAACAATATTTTTCGTGTAACGAAACTAATTAAACACAAAAAAGTGTGTTTCAATCATAATGTGTTACAAAAGTATTACAAACATTCAAAATAAAGACCTTCAGAGTATCACTAATGTGATATGTGTAATATTACATGGATGAATGGAACAAAAATTGAGGACTTTAAAAATACAATGACGATCTACAACACAGTGAACTACAGTAGATAGCAGAGCTAACCTAAATTGTATCATATTGCCTGAATACAAATAAATATCTCTATCTTTTATGTTAAAGTGTCAAATCTACGACTTAAGTATAATATTTTGCAATCTTATATAGTTAAAAAATCAAATTTAACAAATAAAAAAACTATAAGTATTATCTCAACAATCAACAATAGTAAGATGACGCCTACGTGATAATTTTTTAGACATACATGTTTTTACTAAATAGATTACTATTACTGTAGGCAAAAATATCTAAAACAATTCTTTTTGTGCTCTCGTAGCCATATCACATTATTTTCGTTTAAGATCTTTTTGTTCTTTGTAGTAGGTATGTCCTTAAAAATACAAGTGCATCTAAAGTTTCATCACTTAAACGCGATCTTATTTTATTACACAACACACCAGTAGAGGAAAAAATTCGTTCCGGTTCAACACTTGTTGGAGGTATAGATAATAGGTAATCGTAAGCTAGTGTTAAGTAACGCCCTCGATTCCCTCCATTCTCAAAGAGGGCTATTTCAAATCGTACTGTAGTAAACAAATCAGCTTCATATGTCTTAAATTCTTTGTTCTCAATAGAGATAGCTTTTTGTAGCTCACGTTCTAGCTCTTCACTTATGGTCAACTCTGTTTCTTGATGATCTCCTATGTTTTCAACTGCGGTTTTTTGAGGGCTTTTGGGTATTGGTGGGTTGGTGCGGTTGATGAGGGATACAATTTTACCACACGTTTCTTCACTATTTGGTCGAACAAAAACAGACATGTTTTCTTTCATACAAAAACAGACAGTGTGTTAGAAGTTCACGACATAAAACACCACACCACGACCGACACCTTATCACTATCACATCACTTGTTGGAATGCGACTAACGGTTGCAAAAGAAAGATGGACAACAAAATGGCTGCCACGGAGTGCCGCGCGGTCGGTTTTCATTGTAGTGTAGTCTATTGTTTTATCGTAGATCTCCTTAACCTGCACTACACAGCGTAGGACGTTTTTTTAAATTGCTTTTTGCTGTAACTTAAGTCTGTACTCTGTTGGCTTAGTTTACGGTGAAAATAAGGTAAATCTAAATACTAAATACTTTTCGATATGGTTAATTCTTAATGAAATATTATAAAAACATCGCTCAACACACTTGTGTTACGCTAAATTGTGCTTTAAGAAAGGTGTGATGAGTAAAACAAGAGTTAAAAACAAAAAAAAGTTGGTACCGAAAATCCCGAAAGTACCGGGAAATAATTTTGCATTTCCCGGTTCTTGGCCAGTACCCGAATTCCCGGAATTCCCGGGATTTTCGGTACCGGGATTTCCCGGTTCTATACCCTAGTACCCATATATGGAATATAAGCATAAATCAACATAACAATAACAAAAATGGACATTAATATCTTTGAGATCAATTGAATGAATATAACATATTGTGATAAATGAGAGAAGTTACATAATTACTTGCAAAAGTCACAGATCCAAGTATCAAACTCTGGACCAGCACAATCATAATGTGCCCAGAGCCCACACATCAAGCATTTAATCCAGCTTTCTCCACTTTTATCCATTGAAAAAAGTCTTGAACAGAACATACATTCTGCATCAGCAGAGTCAGTCCATCAACTCATCATGTTCACTACCTTCATCAAACTGGATAACGTCTAGTTCCTCAGAGTCTTCTTCTTCACTATCATCCTTATTTTTCTTCGTTTGTTTGTTTCTCTTCGCAGTTTTCTTCTTATTCTTTGTCTTGACTAGTTTACTTTCTTTTTCTTGTCTCTTCATATTTTTATTTTCTAAATCATTTTTGTAGGGAGAAGATGTTATGACTGCTGCTACAGCAGCTTTTCTTCCTCTGCTAGATACTTTTCTTCGTTTCTCTGGCACTGGACTTACGGCATGCGGAGACACCAGACCCAAACTGCTGCGATTAAGCCCAGAAGTCGAAGGTGCAGGTTCAGGTTGTAAATTAGCAGTTGTTTGTGGTGCAGGTATTTCTACCAGAACTTGACCAGTTTCATATCCAGAATATTCCATAATTAGACACCGACGACTGTCCATATTTGGATTTTTATAACACTTATGTATACAAACATAACAGCTAGTAATACTCATTTATTACTTACCTTTAAAATTTTCTGCACGACAACAAAACAAAACACGCCTGCCACACGTGAAGCGTTCGCGCAACTGACTCGATGGTGTGAGTGCGATAGTTAGTAGACCGAATGAAACAGAAGATGGTCGATTGTTGCGTTTCATACATATAGTCTTAGAGAAATGAAGGTATTCCATATTAGGATACTATTTCATATTTGGTGACTTTCCTCTATTATTCATACATACACTCTATACTTTCTTACGGTATAAATATATGAGGCAATGCTACAGACTTTGAAAGAGTGTTAATAATGCAGAAACAAGCAATAAGAGTACTTGTGGGAGGTAGATATAGAGTCTTGTAGAAACCATTTCAAAGAGTTGAAGATATTGACGTCAGTGTCGTATATATATTAGAGATTGTATAAAGTTTGTAAAACGAAATCCACATTTGTTTAAACTTAAGACTTATAACTCAAATAGAACTAAGATAAACAGAGTATTGTTAGAACCTACTGTGCCTAGGCTGTGTATGACTATGAAACTACCCACTATAATGGGAGAGAAACTGTTCAATAAACTCCCCGCACACATTCAATCTATGAATAACGATCAGCAATTTTGCAATAGCGTCAAACAATTATTGTTAGATCAGACACTATAGTTTTAAAGAATTCTTTGAAAATGACTACAGTTAACTATCAATTGATTCTAATCTTGCTTAGAAATTAAGTAATTAACTACTAGGTAAGGAGTGTGATGCCAAATTGTCATTTTAGCCCCTATACAACTAAAGTGACGGTACCTAGATTTATTTAAGTTGACATATTGTATGATTACATACCTATTATTATGTTTGACATGATTTTAATACCAAAATTTTTCATTATGTTATTAACTAGACATTGTAACTTCTAAAATTTTATTAAAACTAAATTTTATAAATTCAATTTGACGAGATATTGTAATTTGTGTAGCATATTCTATGATATTATTACTTATATGTATGTTACAACTTTACAGTATCAATAAAGATTCTTTATCTTTTATCTTTATCTTTTTATCATCACCGTACATGCAGGCGTACGCCAGGAATGCCTTCTATCACCTCTGCTGATTCTAATCGTTCTCGATGGCATCATGTTAAGTGTCAATGAAAACAAACGTCGCGGTATAGAATGGGGTCTAACAGACCTTTTAGAAGACCTAGACTATTTAATGCTGATGACCTGTGTCTTCGCAGCCATACCACAGAATACATAATTCCATACACGCTAACATGCAAGCTAAAATCGACGACCTTAAGAAGTAGCAGCAACAGCTGGTTTGAACATTAATATTAAGAAGACAAAAGAGATAAGATCTAGAGTGCGTAACTCAACACCTCTACATATTGGCCAGGAGCAGGTGGAGCGTGTCCATAATTTTACTTACCTTGGTAATATCGTGTCAGAAACTGGAGGATCTGAGGAACACATCACCCCGAGGATCGCCAAAGCAAGGGCTGCTTTTGCACAACTTCGCCCTATTTGGCAATCACGAAAGCTGACCAGGAGAATAAAGCTGATTTTTTTCCGGTCTAACGTTAAGACCGTTCTGCTTTATGGGTGTGAGACGTGGAAAGTGACAAAAGACCTCATGCAGAATTTACATGAACAGGTGCCTTCGTCGTATACTCAAAATATTCTGGCCAGAAACAATTTGTAACGCTGAACTTTGGCAGAGATGGCACGAATATCGTATTTAGCCTAATAATGTTTTTGACATCCATTGTCGGAGGAAGAATAGACGGAACTACAATAAAAAAAGTAAGATTTCTAAAAGCTACAGTGTAGTAGATATGTATAAAAATAAAGAATCTTTATTGATACTGCAAAGTTGTAACATACATAGGTATAGATATAAGTAGGTACTAATATCATAGAATATGCTACACCAATTACAATATCTCGTCAAATTTAATTAATAACATTTAATTTAAAAAAAAGATAAAAGTTACAACGTCTAGTTTTATTAATAAAATAATGTAAATTTTTGTTATTAAAATCATGTCAAACATAATAGGTATAGGATAGGAGTACAGGTTTTAATCATATTTTTTTTACTATAACGCCCTAACAGGTTAATTAAATAAAATACATCTGTAGATAATATGCCTATTTTTATATTTTCTTCGAAATTTAACTTACATTAGTATTAAGTTTCGATCCCAATTACAATAATTTGGTTTTTTTGCTATCATCATTTTCGTCTACATTTTTAGAAACAGCATTCCCGTTTAACTTTATGTCAGCTGTCGACTCCTTTATGGTTTGCTGTTCTTGACTGAAACAGAAATATTATTATGTGATTTCGGGTGAAGTTATAATATATAAATAGATAAAAAAACTTAAAAAACTAATAAAAGAAACTTTTGTACTGCGGCACCGCAAAGTCCGTGTGGCACGCTACAGCTCGAAATAATTTCACCGTATCCGTATCGTGTATAGTTTTAGCCTAAGATTATATTAATAATCACACCGGCGCAGTGCAGCGCGGGGCGGAGCAGTGAGTCTCGTCACCGCGCCACCACCCACTGTGTGATCGCGTCCTCTGTCTATATGATCATTAATATTCATCGGATTGGATACATCATATTATGTCCTTTATTGATATAAATATATAGTTGTAGTAGAACTGAATGGGTACCTATGTTTAAGAAGTTTAAACATTACAGAAAGAAGTTGAAACATTTTAAGCGGCTAAAGATATTAACTTTACCATGTATTCAAATATATGAAATTTCAACTTTTATTAAAATGAATCCTGAACATTTTACAATGTGGCCAGCTGACAGTAGGCATGCAGGGAAAATACGAAACATACCTTCCAATACTGCATACCTCAATAAAAGTGTATTTGGGATGGCTCCGAGGATATACAACCACATTCCCAAGAGTATTAGATGTAAAGATCACCTTAATGTGTTCAAATGTATGCTAAATGAACTATTATGTAAAAAAGCTTAGTACAGTGTTGATTTGTTTTTCAAAGATAAGTTTAAATAAGAATGTATCCTAAATGAAATTATGTAACTTTATATTATAAGTTGTAAAGTCTGTAAGCCTTTCAGGTGGAAACTAGTGACACAATACGCTATAAATGTTTGTCTAGTTAAGCAACATATTATATACTGTAACACCTTAGCACCTAGTTTCACAGACCAATAAATCATTCATTCATTCATTCATACAGTACCTACTTGTATTAACCTCCTGAGAACCCCGGTGTCACCAGTTATACCTTCAGCTTAATATGATTTAAAGCCATTTTTTGCTATACTAAAGTAAATTGTCATATCTATTAAACAAATACAACAATATTTAGACTAATTTAATATTATAATTATATTTTTCGTTTATTTTTTATTTTAATATTTTACATTTTTTATCACGTAAAAAACGCATCAAAATACATTACAGCTTAAAGTTAATGTTATTGCTCCAAACCTTGGTTTAATTTTATCAAATCTTTACTTACCTAAATTTATGTTTTGTATTAATTTTATATATTTGAAAACTGTCATAATTTTATATAAATAATATGTAATGTATGAGAAAATATACTGGATATCATCCAAATCAAGCAATATCAAACTATTACCACAAAATACAGAGACTATTACATAGAAGTGAAACTGATAAATCTGTTCTTTTTTTCAAGAAATCGATAAAGATATAGGTACCTACTCCTACTCAACGAACCGAAGGAAAGAATCACGAGGCATTCCCTTCGCTTCTCCCGCCTTAGTCTTTTATTAATACAACTAGTAAGATCTTATATTTTTAATTGATATATTTTATACATGTTTATGTTTACCGCGGGCTTTCACTAGTAAACTAATCAAGTTTACTAGTGAAAGCCCGCGGCTTCGCTAGCATTACTTCCCTCGTTTGTTAGCCGATAACCGAATATTATAAACATGACGGTCTGAGCTTACTTTTTTGATAGCAGCATGTTTGATATATTGATAAAAGGTGCTTCAATGATTAAATACATAATGAAGCTTGTGCCGCATCCCACGACCAGAATTCCACACGCTTGGATTATCTGCAATATAAGAAAAGTTTGTCAAAACGCAGCCATAGTCTAAATCGGCCGGAGTTATAACCGGAATATAACCTTGCGATCTTCAAAGCGAGAGTGAATCGGTTCTTACTGGGTAAGCACGTTCCATCCTAGACCGTAATGATTGCTTACCATCGGGCGAATTACGGTCAAGTGCAAAACCATTTCTTGTAAAAAAAAAGTTACGATGATGATGATGATGATTATTTGGTAAACCTTTGTATTTTTTCAATCTTTACGCTTGACTTTATCTTGCCCGATATTAAGTCGAGTCGGTGGGTGTAAACAACGGTCTAGCGCGTCACACATCGAAGAAATGTAGATTTATATTAAACGTAATTAACAGTTTTCGCAGGTAGAGGGTGGCAATTGTGCTGGGGCAACTAGTGGAGCTATTTGGTAAATCGGTTGGGCAGAAGGCAATAAAAAGTACCTACCAACGACACAACCAGTTGTGCACAGTAGTTCTGCGCCGGGGAATTCACACAATTGGTAATCGTTCAACTCAACTGTTGTGTAATTGTTCAAAGTTTCAAAACGAACTGATAATTAACTATTATTAGAATATTTTAAACAATGTATTGCACATCAAAAGATTGACTAAACCCAGCCGAAAACAGAAAAAATACTTTCGACGCACGAAAAAGTACCTATAAAACCCCTTAAGCTCCAACATACCTTGGTTGCAGTTAAACCTTTTTCTTTGACCTGTCTAGTATTATATATAAAACCTATTATAGGTACGACCCACATTACGGAATTCCATTTGTCAGGCGAATTACGGTCAAATGCAAACCAGTTCATTGTAAAAAAAAAAGACTTAACCCCGGGGAGGGCGAGTGGTTATGTGGGAGTCTTTGATCCGCTCCAAAGGGCGGCACACCCACAAAAAACTTTTTTTCTTTTTTTTTTCGTGGAGGAAATGAATCAGTCCACTACCGACTAAAAACTACCACGATGTCCCTTCAAAAAAAACCTTCAAACCTTCCGCTCCTCGGCCTCCCTTTGCGATATCACCGTCTCGCAAAAAGAGGCCACCGCGTCCCATGACCTCTTGTCATCAGCCATCTTACGCAAGATGGTCGACAAGGAGTGGTCTGTCCCCACTACCGCGATCAGGGATAATCGCGGTCCGAGCTCAACCAGACATGTCTCGAGCACGTGCTGCGCGGCATCTTCCGCGCAACCGCATCGATGATACACCGGGACCCACCTAAAAACTTGGGGTGTTCCATCTCCGCATCGTTGGTCCAGGGTCACGAGAGCGCAACGCATACATCCGCAGCCCTGGTGATGCTGGCCAGGTATCGGGCCCAGCCTCAGGGAGCTTTAACTCAACCCTCAATGGACGACGTGTCAGAACACGGCACACGTCGTACATTCTGTGGGGAATCGTTCTTGGGTAACCGACCTGCCGCCCAGAGTCACCAGGAGTCAGGCGGTCGTGCGCAAAATCTGCCGCCCTCCTCCAATGCACCCTCTGCGCATGGAGTTAGGTTCCCGTGTCGCCGCTACTCGGCCGGTACTCCGTAACTCCTCTCGCCTCTCAGCGACCACCTCAGGTGCTCTAAAAGAGCACCCAGCTCCGTCTGCACCGCGAGGTGAGGCGAGCTCCACGCCTCGGGCCCTACACCAGCCCTCTCGAAGGAGAGGTATATCCAAGGGCCCCCACTCGATCGGACAATTGGACTCAGGTTAGCAAGATCCACCAGACTGTGGAAGTTACTAACCTGAGGACGAGGTGCACCAGGCCACCCCAACTAACCCTAAATTCCCATATTATGGAGAGATGAAATTAGTTAGGCTTACCCAACGTGAAGGTAGTCCGATCCACGCACCCCTGAGTTGTCAAACATAGAAGAGCTTGATTCAGGCAGTCTAACCTCGAAATATATTATCTAGAATTCGGAATTTTGTATCGGTATGTGCAAGCATGTTATATTTACTAAGCCAACAATAAATATTCCTCACCATGTTGTAATAATTAATAAAATGTGGCCCTCTGGCGTTATATTTATAAATTTGTATGAGTAGAGGATGAATCAGATACAAACAATATGACAATTTGCTGAGAGGGACAAACACATGCCAGCTGAGCAGCTCAGGAACCTTGGCTGAAAATAAAACAAAAAATAATTAACTTAAAATTTAAGATAATTTTAAGGCAAGTAAAGAATACCTACACAATAATTCATTGGAATTTTTGAATGTAGATTACATCGCTAACAATATTATATTTTGTTTTTGTATTGTCTGATAGCCACGAATGGCATGAATCTGTATTATAATCATCACTGCATAGTATAAAGCAAAGCCACTTTTCGCGTCTGTCTGTGGGTATGTATGGTTGCTAAGATCTCTGAAATTACCCAAGGGATTTCATACATACAAACGACCAGACTCAACACAAGTAATAATACATTTTAAATTTCTTAAATACTTGTGTCACGCGAGAATCGAACCCGCAACCCCTAGATTAGAAGGCAGAGCCTTTTTAAACATTTTTTGTCTATTTATCTGTATGTATGTTTATCTGTGTTTTTGTTTGTCTGTTTATTTAGACGCTCATCACGCAGAAATGGCTGAACGGATCTTCATGATTTTGTATATGTAGGTAGTATGACGTCCCGGAAGTGTCATACAGTACAGGCGTCTACTAGTACATAATATTTGTCTTATCAATATTCAATTTTAAATTACCTAGTATTTATTATTTGTTATGTCAATGTGGAATTTATGACAGATTTTATTGCGCTAAGCTTATAATTTGCGAATAATATTGTACAGTCACCAGCGAATAGTGTTAAATCATGATTTGTTATACTAGGCAAGTCATTAATATAAATTAGGAATTACAGCGGTCCAAGAACGTTGCCTTGTGGGACTGCGCACTGTACTGCTCGCATTTAACGTCATTGTTTTTGGGCATACCCTCTATATTTCTGTCCAATTGACCGCTCCAATCTTATTTAAATAACAGACTCCAAATCTGGAGTCTGTTATTTAAATAAGATTGGAGCAGACAGTTTGCTCTCCCTCTGATTACATATTGTTTAATAAACGATCTTGAGCAGATCGTCGAGGGACCCGGTATTTTTTGGTATGCAAACGACAACACCGTTATAGAGAGCTATGCATCCAACGCCCGTGCCAATGAGTCTCATATCCATTCACTCAGGGAGAGTATGGTCGAGCGTATGAACTTATCCCTTCGGTCTTCCATTGGGGCGATGCCAACCTGGTTAAGTTCAATGCAGCTAAGGCCCAGGCATGTCTGTCTATTCTCCGCAAAAAAGAGGCCATATCTACTTTCCAAAATGTGACCGTTTCGTCAACTGACCATCTAGATCAACTCTGACTTCGTCCCTCAATTTCGGCTCGGTATTAATCTCTCAGTTCCAAACTGGTGGCGGCAGACCCTCTTTGCTGGCTCTTGCGTTGGCGGGAAACCCACCCATTTGTCCGTTGTTGATGTTATTATATAGCTTTGTTGATAGTGATGATCTAATACTTTTTCATCAAACAAGTGTATAGTTTCTCTCATACAGAAAAAATACTCACGTAAAGTGCCATATTCGCAGAGCCCGATAATACAACAGACAGCTATAGCCCATATTATTCTGTTAGTGGCAACCACCACAGCCGCTTCCATTGGGTCGTATGACCTTCCTGTGATGAAGAGGCCTAAACTTACAATTACACACATTATTATTCCCGATACAATAGCGAGGATAATAGACCATCTCTGAAAAAAATTAACGATATTATAATTTATAACAAGTTAAATTGTTAATATAAATATTTGGTATTCAAAACCCAATATAAAAATAACGTTTTCTATGTTTGTACCTTGTTAATAACATTCCTGTATCGTTCAGGCTTGTAAGTAGCGACCAAGTATCCCATTGCCATCCCAACAAAATAAGAGCCAGCTCGCGTGTGGCTTTTTAGATATGTGTAATTTGCTTCGGTGAATTTACGCTTCATTCGAAAACTCCTGAACATAAAAAAAATATAATTTAAAACACAACTAACTTATTAATGCATGTCAATTAAAATTTAATCTTTGAGGTAAGTATGCAAGACCCATATTTTATAAGAATTTTATAGACAAGCGTGTTACAGATAAGGCTACCTCTGGTTGATTACATTGCAGCTAGCCTTAAGGCTGACTCTTTCATCTGAAAGATATTATTATTTTGATTCCAAATAAAAAAGGTATCGAAAAACAATTGATAATAGTAAATACATGCATAAGAATAAAATAACATTGTATGTAACTAGTCAATTAGCTTCAATAAAACTTTTGATAAGTACCTAAATGAATGTACTTATATTGTATATGTCCTTAAAATGTCCATTCAATACACACCTGTAATTAAAAGGCATAATATCCAATTTTTTCTGGAAAACCGTGAAGCCTAAATATAATGTCAGCGATACAGCTGTCATTAAAAATCCAATATAACTTAGCTTTTTATTCTTTTTGTACACATAGAAAAAGCAAGTGGCCATGATAGCAAGCTGAAAGTCACAGGAGATGTACCATGTTGTAATGTTACACTGAAACATGAAACAAACACCAGGAACAAATTATTTATTTATTACTTAAACACAAATACATTTAAACTAATTATAAAACTGAATAAGCCATAATTATATGTCTGTATTAGTACCTATGTTGTTTTATTTTCCAAAATAGGTCATCAAAATAAAATATTAATTTATATTTATAAAATACAGAGTTGGTCAATGTCCATCTTTGTAGTCCGTCAAATAAATTTAACGCCTATTTTATAGGCTAATGGACATTGACGCTAGGCCCTAGTGTGGCCCCAGCATTAGCAGTATTAGCACGCGATAACTCAGCACTAGTCCGTTCTGTTGTATTCGGCTGTTATAGCACAGAATACATATTACAAGTTATAGTGGTGTTAGTTTTTTGAGACACGCACTAATAGCAGCTTCTTGCAGTGTTCACTTCATAAGCCCAGGATAAAAGTAGTTCATTTTGAAAACATAATATACCTAAGTATTATGTGGTACCTACCATAGTTTCCAAATCAGTATTAACCATAAATAGAGCTTTCCACCAATTGTCTTTACAAACGTCTACTTCCATATTCATTGTTTTTTTCCAGATAGGGCCTCGATCAACAAATAAGATAGCTGTTGTTGTAAACATGATAGTTAAGCCATAAGGCCCTATAAGCCTGAAACAAATAGAGACATATGTTAATAATTGACATGTGTACTTGTGGTGTACATTAACAATAGGGGCGATTGATATATATTTAACATGCATAGATATGTAACATATAACTCGTCTATTAAGCCTATTGTCACAGAATAAATAATACAACTATTGACGATGGAAAAAGACCTGACGGTATGACTCTTGTGCCCTGGAAGTTGGGTCGGCCCCTTGTGTGGGACGCAACTTGCGTCGACACATTGGCGCCGTCTCATCTGTCTTTGACACGGTGTCGGGCTGGAGCGGCGGCTATTATTGCCGAGCATCACAAGAGACGCAAATATGCTAACCTCGGCCGAGGTTACATATTTGAGCCTTTTGGAGTCGAGACTTTGGGGCCGTGGGGTCCGGGAGCCCATACTATTTTCCAAAACCTCCCGGAGCGCTTGGTTGACGCGACGCATGACCAAAATGCTGGCCTTTTTCTGGCTCAACGTATCAGCATTGCCATCCAGCGTGGTAATGCGGCCAGTATGCTGGGCACGCTGCCCTCTGGTATTGGGCTGGAGCACTTAGATTATCTTTAGGCTTTTCTAAAGATTTTCTAAGTGCCCCTATTTGTAGTAGTTAGAAGTAGTATGTTTAGTTTTTCTTCCCTTGTTTTTATATTTTATTATTGTAAATAAAACTATTGTTCCATATTGCTCTTATCAATGTATAGGTATAAGAGAGTAGTACAGGACAATGGGCTGCAAGAAATGCCAGGAGACTGCATGAAAAAGTTTGTAACACACTTATCAACTCGAGCAGTTCCTGTATTCGTTATAATCTACGATCTAGCGCGCTTGCCTAGAAGAAACCAGTTTACTCTCGACTTGAAGACCGACAAATGATAGTTCAACTGTCTTATGATTTTCCAAAACATAGCATTTATTTCTTCTTTCATGCACCATGTCGCAACCTGCGCTGTGTTGGCAAATGTGCTAATCATTCACATAGCAACTTACTTGCTTATAGTAGTAGGCGCGCTTTATATTTAATTTTTGGTTTAGACTCTCAACAAAAAACTGCGCTATCGGCCGCTTAGGTCAGAGGTGTTAGGAAATGAGTGTGGATTTTTGCGCTTGGCAGTTAGAAGACCGTAGCCGAGAGATTTCAGGCGTTATGGCTGGTAATCAGAAATACGCAGGTTCGAATCCTGCAGGTCGTGTTTATTTCGCTTATTTCCAATAAAAAGTTTAAGTTAAATAAACTGATGCCGCCTTATTATTTTTAGCAACTGACGGTTTCTTACTTCTAAGATTACACAATATAACTGATTATAATAAGTGTATAGCAATAAGTATTTTAAAACAGACTATTATTATTATTTTATTTACTGTTAAGAAGTGATTAGGTACCTATGTTATTTGACTTGCCCTGTACGGCGCGATGTCGTAAGGTTAATAAACATTATGATTTATGATATAATATATACCTAATACTTTTTAGGGTTCCGTACCCAAAGGGTAAAACGGGACCCTATTACATAGCCTCCGCTGTCTGACTGTCTGTCTGTCTCCAGGCTGTATCTCATAAACCGTGATAGCTAGAAAGCTGAAATTTTCACATATGATGTATTTTCGTTGCTGATATTACAACAAATACTAAAATTTAAAAAATATAAAATATTAAGGGGGGTCCCCATACAATAAACGTGCTTTTTTCGTATTTTTTTGCTCAATTATAAAAAAGATAACAGGTAGACGCTTCAAATTTTCACAGATTATTTACTTGTATATTACCATTCAAAATAAATAATTAAATGACAATAAAGTCAATATTAAAGGGGGCTCCTATACAACAAACGTAATTTTTAAGCAATTTTTACTCCATCTTAATAAACAGGTAGAAACTTGAATATTTGTAATTAAATATATAGAAATATATTACCTATAAAAATAAATACCTAATCTAATACATACAAACTCATAAAATGAATAAGTGCGTATTAGCGAGCGTCGTCCGTCACGCTCCCGGATGTGTATCGAAAACCTACCTACGAGTATAAGTTTGCAATTTACTACTTGGAATTTCGTTGATTTCTCGTTATTTTATGAACAGAACTAAACTTTGTAGTATCTAGAAACGTGATTTTCTATTATAGATGATAGCACGGAACCCTTCGTGCGCGAGTCCGACTCGCACTTGGGCGGTTTTTTTATTTTATAATACTTAAGAATGGTCACAAAGAAGCTAGTAAGCAACACGATGGAAAAAGAACATTAACGATATGTTACAATTTAAAAATCTATAAACTTACCTTAAATAACGTTTTGACAAGAAAGTGAAAAGATTATGTTGCTTCCGCATAAACAGGCCCCTGATAATCAAAAGGCCGGATATTGCGAAAAATGTATCAACTGCCACATCAATATGAAGTACGGATTGGATGAATTTTGACGTCATTTTCTGCAAACAATAAGAGTATTAGTTATTTATCTTTTTCTCTTGGATAACTTCTATAGGTACTACAATTTCTTTCTTTTTTCCGATGTATCTTTGTTACCACAATATCTATGTAATTTGTCATTACAACTTACTCAGGTCATTAATGAATGAGAGCGTGGGTAAAAGTCCTCCATATAGGATAGTATGGTAACTAATTAAAATTAAATAAATAGAATATACTTAATTTTTATTTGAGTTAAGGCTGTCGTGATCTTACCTTCCGACCATTAGTTATTGCTCTATCTAAAAACAGGAGTTTTTACCAGATCAGTTAGATCGGTCGGAATAGTCGACGCGGTCAGTCCTTGGATGGGTGACCGAAAAATGGCATTCCCTTTTGGGCGCTTCTGTGGGTCGGATGACACATTGAATTGTAGGTCCCGGCTGTTTGTCTAGTACAGCAGTCATTAAGCTATGTCAGAGGCCCTTAGGGTGGCTTGATAAACTCTCGACACCAGAGTTGGCCCCTCTTATTCGATAAGAAGAAGTCAGATTGGGCAGACCGACCCTATAACATTGTGAACATGGCTAAGAGGAACAACAATTTACATTTTATTAGTCAATTAATATATATTTTTAATTTACTGTTCCAAATAGAAATAATTATTATCTAGGTTAAAATAACAATGAGAAAATAACGGCTTTCATATAACAACGTGATTATTTAACTTCACAGTTAAAATAAGTATTTTATTGTTTTTTCCGCTCATTATTCAAATAATAAAAACAAGAAAAATAAATCTTTTCTTGACTATGAAAGTAATTGGAAGGCGTATTGATAATAGCTTGTTGGTGAAGTAATTTCCTAATCTCAAATTCAAATATACCTACATGGATTACTGGTCAAAATAATTATGTAGTTGAGTTGTAAAAAACGATATATACTTACTTTATTAACGTCTAGTCCATTGGTGTTAGGTAATAGAACCTGATAAAAAATCTCATGGATAACTACCACCAATATTGCTGTGACAAATCTCATTCCGTGAAGAGATCTTATGTCAGCGCTGCTCACAGTAAATAAAGTAGCGAAATTTCTCCTTAAGCAAAAAGATTTCTTGATGGTTTCTGTAACAAAGATAAAATAAATAGTTTGATAATAATGTGGCTCAGATGAAATCAACTTGAAATTCTTTTAAACCAGATGGATGATGCCTTTAAAGAAATAGGACTCAAAATAAATACGAACAAGACCAAAACCATGATTGTAACAAGAAACCAAATCCGCAATAGAAACCGCATCAAACTGAACAATAATCCAATAGAACAAGTCAAAAGTTTCAAATATTTTAAGCATTAGGTATAACCGACGATTTATACTGCACCCAAGATATCAAAACGAGAATATCCATAGCATTTAACAATAAAAAACATTTACTCAAATCAAAAATATCAAGAAGAAATGAAAAAAGCTCATTAAAACTTATGTCTGGAGTCTGGAATCTTTATATGGAAGTGAAACTTGAATCATGACCCAAAGCGACAGACAAAGACTGGAGGCCTTTGAAATGTGGTGCTGGAGGAGGATGGAGAGGATACGTTAGACGGAAAATAAGACCAATGAGGAGGTACCTACTGGGCATGGTTCAAGAACAAAAAACAATACTGACCACAATAGAGAACAGAAAAGGGAAGATGTTTGGCCACCTTATACGACATGAAAAACTTATGAAAATTGTTGAGGGGAAGCTAGAGGAACGAAGAGGAAGAGGAAGGCCGAGAAGGGCATATATCGATCAAATCAAAGAGAAGGCAAGGGTCATGTCGTATAAGGAGGTCAGGGATTGGCCAAAAATCGAAGAGAATGGCGCATACTCCACAGACAAGAGCATCGCTCTTAAATTTTGAATGAATGAATGAGATGAGACGTTAAATTGTAGGTATCGGCTGTTTGTCTAGTACGGCAGTCGTTTAGCCATGTCAGAGGCCCTCAGGGCGACTGGGCGTATTGCCACGTATTGCTTCGAAGGGACATCGTGGTGGGTTTAGTCGGTAGTGGAATCTCATTAGCTTCGAGCCCGACACACACCGCTGCACAAATGCTGAATAATTAGTAAAATATTGATGTTACGGACCTGGGAGTGGTATCATTCGATATATCGACCATAATTCAATCGAAAAAAAAGTCCCACTCGGAAATGATTTAAAAAATTAAAATTGCCGCCCTTCTCTTGCGAACTTGGGCAGGAATCAACGGATTCTCTATTCTAATGCCAAAATAACAACAATAAAAAAACATGAATGTAAAAATTTTGCCGTAGAATCGGATACTTTATCAGAGCTATAATTACTTATTAATTAACTCACCTAATATGTTGGATGTTACAGCTGTTGTCGTACAAAGCGTTGAAGTAACGGATGTTATCGTAAGTAGTCCAAATAATACACTGTAAAAAAAACTTACTTAGATTATAATTATTGACAACTAGTGGCCGCCCGAGACTTCGCTTCGCGGTTTCAGGCTAAAAAAATTGCCTATGAAACGCCTATACTGTTATACTCGATTTAAGGTACAACAACACTTTTTTTTTCTGATATTTTCAATGTTCAGATTTTTTAATTCTTCAGCTTTATTATATGTATAGATAGATAGATGTATAGATTAGATAGATGGCCAGAATTTGTTGTTGCAACTAAATTGTATCACAATACAATACAATGCGTCTCAATAGCACAGAATACAGAGTACTCAATAGGTAGTTAAGTATGCCCTCGCACCAATATTTTAGAATAAGGGCTTATTGTTGTGTCAAATTCAGCACATTCTGTAGCTTGAGCTTTCCGCAGCATCCGGTGGCGTCATGCCACCCATATAGATGTAGGCTCTACGCTAATCTCGGAATAATTAAACAAAGATTTACATGAAAATACAGATATATTTCTTATATTCCATTTCATTGATATCACAGTACAATTATTTTACAGTCGGTTATTTCCATGACAACAATAATAATAATAATAAAATGCTGGCCTTTTTCTAGCTCAACGTATCAGCATTGCCATCCAGCGTGGTAATGCGGCCAGTATGCTGGGCACGCTGCCCTCTGGTAGTGGGCTGGAGCACTTAGATTATCTTTAGGCTTTTCTAAAGATTTTCTAAGTGCCCCTATTTGTAGTAGTTAGAAGTAGTATGTTTAGTTTTTCTTCCCTTGTTTTTATATTTTATTATTGTAAATAAAGAATTTACAATAATAATAATAATAAAAAATTGACATTGCTTTTACTTTTTAAAAGTCTCTCGTTGCCAAAGAGTTTATCAGGTTTGACTCCTTTATTCATTAATAAGGTTTGCTTACATAGGCTAAGTTAGCTGTAAGTAGAAGTAAGGCGAGTGCGCCACTTACTCTAGCTAGGCCCTCCTATCGGCCACACATATAATTAAGTTAGGTTTAGATCTTCAATATTGGATACCTTAGTTTAATAAAAGCCTCAAAATTGGCATAGCGATTTTATTCAATTAGTTTTTAAAAATAAAACTTCGATTTTAGATTGGCGTAGTTGACTGTAGGATCATAAGGACACTGACGGTTCCAGGAGACCCAGGTGTTCCAGATAAAGTTGCGGTGTCGTCAGCACGACTCCCGAAACAACAAATTCGTCTAACGAGCGAACGTGTGGCATTGGTGCGAGTATTGGTGAGTACGACTTTTCACCAATTTCCCTCATTTTCATCTCTTTGCCCTTCTGAAATATATATATATATATATTTCGTTAAAAATTAGAATATTTCGTTAAAAATTAGATCAAACCTGCTCACTATAAATTTATTAGTATTAGACACAGAACAACGATCGGGCCACATCGCCCCCGCGCGACAGGGCGACAAGCATGGATTTCAAAGCTCTGTGGTATTAGATGACAACTGTAACATAAAACTTTGAAAGTCTTCAAGGGACAATAATAAGAAGTAGGAACATACTCGTAAGTAAGAACATTATCTCCAATTCGATTTGGAAAGAAAGAAACATTTATTATGGCAAATTTGGTGGTAACACAATGGTGGCGACGTCATCAGCATAAACAAGTATGTCTGCCGCGGTAACTGCGTCCGGCAAGGCATTCAGCAGCAACAAGTACAGCAGAGTTGTTAAACTTGAGAAACAACCATGGTCGACTCCAAAGGAATTCAGATCTGACTTTGTGATTGTTTCCGACCACAACTTGAGACCTGTTTCTTAGGAAACTGTTGAGTAAGGTATTGGCGGAGCTGGTGATTCCAGAATGGCTCAGCTTCGTCAAAAACTTTTCACAGCTCGCAGCGCAGAATAGAGACCTGTTTTTTAACCGACTTCAAAAAAAGAGGTTATCAAATCTTCTGAATTTTTTTTTGGGTATGTTACGCAATTACTCCGTTATTTATTAAGGCGATTCACCAGTGAAAAAGCGGAGAAAAACGTTCTACTATATCAAATTTTTTAGGTATTTACTCCTTAATATCGGTCTTGCAAAAAATATACAATATACTTAAGGATATTGTCTGAGGAATGTGCTAATTTGTTACACGATAGGGTATACTTTACTCGATCATAAAAAATTCCAAAGACAGCTTAATGTAAAAGTCCGATTTCAATCATTATTTTTTTGTTTGATGGGGATTGTGTAGTGTATGTGTTAGGATGACAACTCACCAGGGGACGCTGTGTCTACAATATATTTTCTTAATAACTAGCCCGATTTCGATGCAGTTTTCTTTGATAGGCTTAGATTTGTTGCTGGTTTCTCGTTGCTAGCTGCGGACGGCCACTCGGCGAATAATATTCATATCTACCGCCTTTTAAGCATTATTACCGTTAATACTTGATACCTACTTTACTTAATACTTTTACGAAAGCTTGCTAAATCTAAGGTTAAGTTCGTTATATTGTTAAGAGGTTACGTATCGTCAATGACTTTGAGCGTTTGACGCCTAACTAGTATAATACGCCATCTAGTGATCAACGGTCACAGCTCGTGAACACCGAGCTAGCTGTTGTCAAGGAATAAACGAAATCAGATGGGACTGATTGAAAAACTTTCTTTGCCTACAATGTTACTTACTCGGTGATGTTTTGTCGGTTAAATTATTAATGGTACTTGGTATTTAATTTATATGGTTTCTACCTATTTATTTATATGGTACTTGGTATTTTTTATTTAGTTTAATTAATAAATAAATAGTACAATATTATTATAAAAATAAACTGTTAAAATGAATTGTAAAGAAAAAGTACATAGATTAAAAGTGATAAACTATAAACCTGCAGGTTTGCCCAATCGACGGCATGCAAAAGTTTTATATTTATGTTTAGTTATCTATTATTTATCTAACGTGTTACATACGTTGACTATAAAAAACCTAAGACTTTTCTAAACTATATTACGTTAGTAGTTATTTCGAAATACATTTTGGAATGGTTTAAGCAATATGTTATTTTTTATATTAAAATTGGTTTTAATTTTAAAACAGTATATTTGTAACATAATATTATTTATATATTGGATAGCTATTTTAAAAAGTTACTGAACAGATTCGATTTTGGATAAAATCATGTTCAAGTGAGTTACCAAATAAAAGATAGATAGATAGTTATAGAAAACTCTTTATTGTTTACTTTACACTAAATTAACAATCATGAAATTTCAGCCTACGACATAAACACATACTAATAAAAAAGTGGGAAACAAAGAAAGAATTACTTAAAAATTACGTTTGTTGTATGGGAGCCTCCCTTTAATATATATTTTTTGTTATTTAATTATTTATTTTGAAGTACAAATAATATACAAGTAAATATTCTGTGAAAATTTGAAGCGTATACTTGTAACCGTTTTTAACATTGAGCAAAAAAAATACAGACTGGATACAGACAGCGGAGGCTTAGTAATAGGGTTCCGTGTTCATTCATGTACCTATATACTGTACTGAGAGCAGGAAGGTTGCGATTGATCGTGTGACTGTTCGTTTTCTTGTTTTGGTTTTTTATTTTCTTTGTTAATAATGATCTTTTTAGTCGTTAATTGTTTTTTCAGCTTTGCTTCTATTATGTATTGTGGTTCTCTTATTGGCAGATTTCTTGGGTGCCGCGGGTCTATTATTTCTGGCAATACACAATCTTCATAAAAAGTTATCAATTTGGGTTTCATACATTTTTCAAAGAAGTCATCGTCTTTATAAATAATTTCTGTTTTGAGGGGATGATTTTCGCCAAACCAGGCGGCAAACAAGCATTTTTTTTTTTTTGTAATTTGTAGCTGGCCCTGAATTTGGTAGTACCATGCGTGACTTTTATTAATCATTAACTGTCCGTTTCTACTTATTAGCCAGAAGTTAACTTTCTTTTCCTTTATGGCATTTTCAATTCCCATTTTGTAGGCGGTTATAGGACATTTTATTTCCACAATGCTCTCGTCACCAATTAAGCCATCTGGTGATGCACCAAGATATGGAACTTCTTTATCAAGAAAAAGACCACAAGGCTTTATTTGTATATTTTCCTGCCTTTCGAGTTGTTCCATAGCTAGTTTTTCATTTTCCCGTCCATGTTTTATAGACCGGACATTACCCAAATCTTTGGACTTATATAGTAAATCTTTTACTATGCTACTGCAGCTTGTGTCATTCCTTTTTTTTATAATGCGTCCAAAGTTAGAGGCCGTTAATAAGGTTCTTCTTAATTCCAACCATTCGCTAGAACCGCTTTGAAGAATCGTTTTTCTTTCTATATCATTTCTCTCTATGTCATCCTTCTTTAAATTTTCCAGAAATATTTTTTCAATTTTTCCATTTCTACCTCTGGAATATCCGCTTTTATACTATTTTCTCCATAATGTTTGTCACAGGTAACGTCCTTTTTAGTGTACTGTAGGCGTCGTGCTTTGTATTTATATTTATTGAGTAATTCCAATCTTTTTATCCTCCTTTCTTCAAATTTTTTCACGTTTCCTCTCGGACTTTTTCCCGCGATGCGTTTAATTACCTTCGTAAGACCTTTTTTTGTATTAAATGATAGTGCTGCTGCAGCACATCGCGTATTATATCCTCCACGTAGTGAAAAATTAATTCTTTTTCCACCTACCATTTTCGCAACAACGCTGTGAAAGACTTCTACAATATTGCTATCAACGTCATATATTAGACTGCGTGCGTGGCTTGCGATGTTACCCACGATTAGCGAGATGCGTTGCCAAAGCGAACTTGTGAAGAATTCTTTCTGGATTTCTTCTTTGGTTGTTTGAGGAGGCGTTATATTTTTCTTTACTTTATTACAAAAATAAGATTTACATATAATATGATTTTCAAATGCGTGGTTTTGCATTTGTAAAATATCTTCAAATAATAATGTTACATGGGCGTTAGCGTCTTCCTGTTGGGAGTAGTGTTTAATTGCCTTATTAATGCCAAATCGAATGGTTAATATTTTCTTTTTTGTTAGAATTTTCCGATGTTGCAGCAAATACTTAGTATCTGTCTGCAGGTTTTGTAATTTATTACACAAATTGCGCAATAAATGATTTCTGCACTCAATTTTTTCTACGGTTACATTTTCATATGGGCGCGCTTCTAGTATCTTATGATAAGTGCTCGAATCTCCGTCTGATATAAGCCGGGCGTAAATTATCCCATGTCTCTCTATCGACGACTTGAAACCTTCTACCAGTACCTCCGATTCCATAGCGGTGGAAGATCCAACATAGTTTTTAAAACAGCGATGCTCTTTGGCTTTAACATTTTTATGTTCAGCTTGCGCACATACACAGCAATACTTATTTTTCACACCAAGATGTAAAATTTTCTTAGTTTTTTTTCCAATAATGGCAGCTGCTCCTGAAAGAGCAGAGTAATTTTTTTTATATGAGCGCTTGCTCCAGCATCCGTCTACGATTACGTCGATCAAGGGTACACCATCTTTCGATACTCTTCCGTCTGCAATAGCTAGGTCTCTTTCTTCTTGGCCTGCTTTTGTCATAGAATCGTATGCCTCTGCTTCCCATTTTTCGGCCACAATTTTTTGCCGTTTTCTAAATAGCGCAGCAGTAATTAGAGGACGGTTGAGAGCTGAAGCTAGCTCTTGCAGCTGTGTATGTCCAGCACCTATTGCAATTGTACCCGCTACAGCGGCAGAGTTAATTTCACACGTTTGTGTATCGCTCTTGTCGTCACTGTTAATGTAAAACTTTCTATTACACATTTTGCACAAAAAAGTAAACTTAGAGGCAAAACCTATTTGCTTCTCTGCAATCAAGTCCAAACATTGCATGTCACAACCAAATCCACTGTGTCTTGATATTTCTTTCAGTTTTTCAAAGAAGTAGCTGATGTCTATTATACGCCTACCAACAACTTTGGTTTTCTCTCTTATTTCTGTTTTTTCCTTTTTCCTTTTTACACCTTTTAACCGAACACAAACATAAATTGCGGGTAAAAAAATAATAGGTCTTTAACTATGAAATTGCCGATTTGTATGACGAAATTGAGAAAAATGATGAACAGATATACCTACCTACATAGATGCAATTGATAACTAAAGTTAGATGGAAAAAAACTATGCACTACGTATATCAATTTCTCAAAAACAGTGTATATGATAAAAATATACCTAGTTAAAGTAGTGAAACCGACGACACATCGAAAGAGGTGTTTTCAATGACTTCCCTATAAGTAATATGCTCTAGTAAAACATTTTTTTTTATCTAAAAGGTACATAACTCAACAATTGATACAATAAATATTGAATTTGGAAAAAATATAGCTGTACTTAAAAGTTACAAACAGATTAAAATGTAAGAAAAAAACGGCAATTTTATGGGTAAAGACCTATTATTATTTGGATTGAATAAGACTCACTCGAGTCGAGTTGTGACGTCAGGCGTTGGCGAACAAAAGAACCGGCTTGTCGTGGCGTAACAACCATGAGCGCACGCGACTTGCGGCCGCTCGCCGCGCCTGCCGCCCGATCCGATACCTGCTGGTAAAGCGTATAGGACGATTCGCGCGACGCGGCAACTATTAAATCGCGTACGCCCGTGCATTGTGGCACAGCCTAATCTTTGCACTCAAGAAAGATAATGGTTTAAAAAAATGGACGTGTAAACTTACCATTAAATGAGTTATGAGTTTTGAGTTATGAGAAGTTTGTATCGATATGTATCGATAAAAGGTAAGTTTGACTTTCGAGATTTACATAATGTATTGACTAATTTATTTTTACTTTGGGAATTTTAATATAAATAGGTACCTAATTTTTTTCTGATAACTTGTAGATATAAACGTGAATTCTTGGAAGACCTATCATATCATGTAAATTAAACAAAAAATATATTTTTTTCTTACTCTTACTCTTATTTTTGCTTATAAAAAATATAGGCACATATTTGTAGGCAAAACAATTTACTACATATTATGTCTTAAACAATTTTTTTTGTAATATTTCAATGGACTAAAATGTCTGTTCTGTACGCGACACGAATTCACATCTACAACAATATTTACAAAATCACTTTTACTGAAGTCACTAAAAACTAACAAAATATCTTAAATAACTATATTTAGGAATTGTCTCTGTCAATTTAAACAATGTTTAATTAATAAATTGGGTTTAAAAGGAGAAAAAATTCGAAAATGTTCAGTCGGGAGACCGAATACGTCCACCCTTCGCAAGTTGCTAGAGCAGACTGACCCGCCCCCCGCCAAGGGCCGCGCGGGTGTCAGGCAATCAGAAAACCACAAAATAACACAAAACTCACAAAATTAGGGCTGTAAAAAATAATGTTGGCGATCATTTTGAAGAGTTTTACATTTCATATCTGATGGTGTAAACATATTTTGCAATGCTATCTTCCATCACAAGTTTTGACAAGATATGAGAATGAAAAATGCTTTCACAAAATATTTTTTTTTTTGCAATAGAAGCTTGTAATTCATACTTTTTTTGGCAACATTTATTAGATTAAAATATGTTCTATTTGATAATATTTTTTATAAGTTGGTAGGAATTCTCCAATCTTCACACATATGAGTTAAATGTACCCATTTAGCGAATCGTAAAGGCTTAACTGCACTTTATTAAACATAATATTTCTGCATCTTAATTTCACATGTTATAAGTTTATGCATAAGTACTGTAGTGACTTGATAAACAATCATGTAAATATAAATCGAACGTTACTAGGATTCTTCTTTTTATCGAATGAGAGTGGCCAACTCTGGTGTAGGGAGTTTATCTAGCCGCCCTAAGGGCCTCTGACATGGACATGGCTTAACGACTGCCATAGTAAACAAACAGCCGGGAATAGCAGCTACTAGGATTAATAAATAAAATAAATAATAAATTTAAATGTTCTTGGACTTTGCACACAGCGCCATCTAGCCCCACACTAACTTAAATACTTTTTTTTGTAGTATATAAGTATACATAAGCGGACGACCAAATAAAAGCGTGTTAAAAACACAAATTACCTTCTAATTTAGTCGGAAAACTTAATTTAAATTTATAATTTACGTAGTATAGAATGTACTCACCAAAATACATAGAATCCTGTAGAATATGTAACCGCCTCACCGGTGTCACAGTAGCGGAAGTCAACACGCACAGTGCCTGGCAGGTGAGTGAGGCGGAGCAAGTGGTGCGCGACCCGACCCACCGCCGCGGGGGAACACACGGAGGGGAGGCACACTCCGAAGTAGTGCTGGTTGAAATGCCGGCTGTCTTTGGTAGGGATCTAGCAAATAAAAGTAAAATAATATAATACAGATAGATATAACTCTTTATTGTAACATACAATAAGAAAAAAGAAGAACACAATATACACAAAAGTCTAAAAAAATAGAGGCACAAGTGGGGTAGGTATTCAAAAAAGAGAAAAACTCAACATTAATACACATTCAATATTATAATTTTAGTTACAGATACCACGTATCTATCTTCTATCTATCTATACATGTAATCTATCTAACAATGTATAGATTTTTTGTCTGTTTATCTGTTTATCTATGTCTCTATTTTTTTTTTTTTTTTTTTTTTTTACGTGATATAGGCTTACGCTTGACTACAACTTGCCTGATGGTAAGCAACGTTATAGTCTACGATGTAGCGCGCTTGCCTAGAAGAAACCGGTTTACTCTCGACTTGAAGACTTTTACTTTTTTTTTTTTTTTATTTAAACAGGCATCACGCAAAAACGACTGAACGGATCTTGATAGAAATTTCAACAATGTGTTGAATAAATTTCCGGCCAGGTTATTGGTTTATAAAAAATACCGAAAACACCATAAAATAAAATAAAAAATTGTTATAATTTGCTCCTAAATGCTATAAAGGCGACTCAGTGGCGAATTGTGTAACTTCTTGATCTAACACAATAATATATGTGCCATACTTCGATCAACAATACCAACGTGCCATAACGTCATGAATACTGTGAAGTAGTAGCATAAACCTGTAACAGATGGCGCTGGAATAAAACTGTAATAAACGAAATACTTTTAAGTTACCAGCTCGATTTTGATGCGGTTTTCTCTGATGGGCTTAGATTAGTTTAGTAAATATTTTTTAAATTTTAAATGCAGCATCCAAATTTATCAATCAGGCAACTCAATGGAGTATAAAACCCCATTTTATTTCCTTTTCACTTTTTTTAATTTATACGAGACGATTATTATCCTTTGGCCATAGCTGTTGCTTACCATCAGGCAAACTATAATCAAGAGCAAACATGTTTTAGTCATTAAAAAAAATACATTTACGGTACATTGCACACAGGGCCATCTAGCCCCACACTCAGCAAACGCTTGTGTCGTGAGTACTATATAACGGATACAATACTTATATATACTTTTCTTTTATCTATACTAATATTATAAAGCTGAAGAGTTTGTTTGTTTGAACGCGCTAATCTCAGGAACCTGGTGCGAATTGAAAAATTCTTTTGGTATTAAAAAAACGGGGTATTTGCCGGTCAACTCTTGTGCGTTGCACATGGCTTGCCGGGCTCACGCTACTTAGTAGATAATTCATATACTGAAACCACAGAATACAGCCACTCAGTCGGAATCGTCATATCGGAATCGGAATCGTTTAGATTTATTTGTCATTATTTTATTTAATATCTTAAAAATCTCTTCCTACTCATTCAATTTGAAGATTATATCCCTGCCAGATTGGTTGCCTGTAAGAGATTGCTCTTAGCGATAAGGCCGCCAATTAAGACGCTAATTTTAATTTCTATATATTTTTGTATTGTTTTTTATAAGTGGTGTTTTAATAAAGTATTTATTTATCTATCTATTAGTGAAAGTGAACTGACTGAAAATGTGATCAAATCCAATTGTGAAGCTGAAAAGTTATTTTATTCAAATTAACGATGTCGACTAACATCGAGCCGATAAGTGCAAGTGTTCTATATTGTTGTCAATATAATATGATATTTAAATAGTGTAGTAGTTTGTATTTAGACGAAGCAGGTAGATCAAGAACCGACCCCAGAGATATTGGGAACAACAAATGGATGTTTATTTAATATGTCCAAAGTGTACGAGTACCTATGTGTAAACACAAAAGGTTAATAGACCAAATACCGCATTTTATAATGCTATAATTAATTATCCTTTACATTTCAAAACCAAACTTACACGATAGTACTCTGCAGCGTCGTCGTAAGGTCCTAACTGTCTACTGTGGTCCACTCCAGGACTGTTGACCTCCACCAAGCAGTACTGGCTGCGCAGGCCGGGGTGGCTTGTATCCTGGGACCACGGCGCTCCGAGACATTGGTCGTAATTTCCTACATATGCCTCCGCACCATACATCGAACCCGATGGCAGTTGGATGGAATCCCAAACTAAAAACAGTTCAATTAAGTAATATATTAATTTTAACTAAATATACGTATATACAAACATAAGCCCAAAAATCTACCTACTGAAACAAGTTACTGACGTAACTTTTTTTTTAGAAGTTTATGATGGAGCAACTTGTATCCATAACTAGGTTTTTATTTATGTTTTACATCCTCTCGTGCTTTATGCTTGGTAGTTTTAGGGCATCAGTGGGGCGTAACGTATGTATATAAATATATTTCTATTGCAGATAGGTATGGTACAAAATTAGGCTATTTTATTGCGCTGTTAATTGTTCTAATGTAACTTGACTATTGCATGGGGTCCGGCACCCACTAAACTATTAATATTATTGTTATTTTCTTCGCTATATATTTTAATTCCTTAATGTTACCTCTTTTCAAATGGACCGCTCGTTGCCTACAAGTTTGGTTCGTTGTTCGCGAGCCCTGCGAGAGATCGCGCTAGAAGTTTCCAAAATGCTGCTATCCCTCTGCCAACGTATTCACCCATGGCGTTTCCATCAGCTCTTCAAGCCACATGCCCTCAGGTATTTTGGTCCTCAAACGTGTCGGTTTCCTTACGATATTTTCCTTCAGGCTTATGATGCGCAATATCGAATTAATCTGGTATCGAGATGACAAAATGATGTCTACAAAACCTATGCCTTTGGTTTTCTAGAGGTCAGATCTTTGTTTAGATATCAACAAAATGTTGGTTGGTATATAGGTACCAACAATTTGAGAAATAAACCGTAAGTCTAGTAATATATTTCTAAGTTTTTGAGTCAAACTTTCTAAATACTTGGATAATTTGAGTCATGTAAGTAAGTAGGTACAACACAAAAGATGGTCTTTGACGTAATACCTTAAAAAGAATATGTCAAATAGCTAAGTTACCCCAGACTGCCCACAGCGTGTGGTTTCTGACGGCGTGCAGCAAGGCGAGTGTGACGCGCAGGCACGCCGCGTCGTCGGCGCCCCAGTGCTCTTGCTGTAGCTGCGAGATGAGAGCATCCACCACCGGTAAACTTCTTCTCTTTTCCGCGTTTGTAATATTTGAACTTTGCGTTGTTCCTTGTACTGAAACACAGTTGCTAGCATTCAATAAAAGTTTGTTTGTTTATAGGTAAGTATTTATTAGTTTGCTGGTGTTTTTTTAGTTACGTTAGCTAACTGGTCTTTCGAAGTTGCTGGTGATTCTAAAATGTGTTTCTGTACTTATACAGAAAAAAGGGTAGGTAACAAAAAAGGGTAAGTGGGTAGTGGGTACAAGTCAATGGCCAAGTCACAAAACATTAACTATATGCGATTGTTTCCCCATGCTAGGTTCCTTGGATCACCTATGCTTCGTAGGAGTCTGTAACATTCCTCGAATTCAAAATTAAAACCGATAGAAGCGCGCGGTATACCCGGGATATAACTTATCCAATGTGTCAATTCAGAGCATATCTTTCTAATATGATAAAGAAATCGCAGTAACGAACCTTAGACTTGGCACGGCTTATACTTTTTAGTTTCATTTCGTACACATAACTACTACCTACTCTTAGGTATAGTGGACAGTGTTTACCTCAATTGAAAAAAAAAAAAAATGCGTCAGAATCGGCCAAGCACTTTTAGTTTTAGGCGCTAACAAATGTCTGTATGAAGCGCCCTCTAGTAAGTCAACAACGAAACACATAAATTAATTCAATTACCAACAAATCTAAGCCTATCAAAAAATCCGCATCAAGATCGGGCTAATAATTTTAAAGATATGATGTATACAGCAGCGCCCCCTGGTGAGTTGTCATCGTGACATAACCAGAAAGATGCACCAATCAAACCTAATACGTTAGAAGTTAGAAGACGTTGTGCATTGATGATGCACTATTACCAGTTACTGAACGGTGTTATCGATGACTCGGTACGCTCGCTCGCTTGTCGCTGAGCGTGGCTGCGTGGGCGCGCGAGCCCCGCGCGTGCTGCGCGCGCCGCCTGCTCGCGGGGCCGACGCGCGTGCGCACCGACACTGCCAGGTATTCATCCACGGTACACGCCATAGATCTACTCAACGATATGATTAATCAAATCCCTGAGTTTGATATATTCAATACAAGATTTAATTCTATGTTACGTTTTTGTATAAAATTTAATAGTGATCCAAGCTTTTATAAAGCTCGGTATTGTAAAATATAAGTACTTACTTATGTATATAAGTTATAACATACTGTGCGTTTTGGTGTAAACTGTAAGCATTGTATGTAATTGAAGATACGGTATAATATTATGGGGCAATAGCACAGACGTAAATAACTTATTTTTGAGACAAAAGAAATTAATTCGAATTCTGGCTAACATCCGTGCTCCTGACATAACCAAACATCACTTTCACGAACCATTCTTTAAAAAATATAAGATACTCACCGTACCGAGTATCTATATTTTAGAATTATGTAAATTTATAAAAAAAAAACCGATTTTTTCAAAAAAGTAAACCAAAACCGACAATACCCTCTAAGACCTTAATAAATTAAAAATTCAAAAATCCCGCCTCAAAATGCATAGTTCTGGACCAAATGCTATGGCCATAAATATATATAATAAATTACCCAACCTAATAAAAAATATTGACAAAACCAACATATTCGAGAACAAATTAAAAGAATTATTGATACATAAATGCTACTATACAGTTGACGAATATATTAATGATGATGATTTTCTATACAAACAGAATATAATAAAAAAACAAATAGACCGGCCCGCACACAACAATTAAAATTATTTGTAAACACCCTTTGAGGGTATATTGTGTTCTTCATATATATCTAAATTATGCATAAAAGATCTGCAACATTTTATTGAAAACACAATAGTACAATAAATACTTTGACTTTGACTTTGACTTTGAATTTAAAATAAATAAATAAACACATCACAGAAGACCGCATCAAAATCCGAGCAGTCGTTTTGGAAATTTAGGTACAATTGATTTTCCTAAACTTTATCAATTTGTTAGTTTATTGGTTTTTTCTCTAAAAGTACTGTACCGAATGAAAAGATAATAATATGAGAACATATCTCCAAAACTCCCATCGAATATAAAAAAATAATTTTTGAAATCGGTTCATACAATACGGAGTAATCGCGTAACATACCCACAAAAAAGATAAAAATAAAACTTTCAAAAGACCCGATAACCTCCTTTTTTCGAAGTCGGTTAAAAAGAAAATGTCGGAAATTAGAATTCTGATAATTTGTCCGTTCTGATAAATAATCCGATTCAGTGTAAATAAAAACAACAAATGTGTCAAATAAATTTAAAATAAATTTTAAAATAAACACTCACCTAACCAAATAATGAAAAGCACATATTTCAAATAACACATCATCATGAGCACTTGTCTGCTTGAGTATCGCGTAAAATTCGAAATGAATATAGTTGCCTTATACCTATAATACTTCTAAGTCCAAACACGTGATGTACCTTAACCTGTTCGATACCTACCAGGAAGTTTTGATTAATGAATCGTAATTTTAAACTGGTTTTACTTCAATTTAGGCTTACTTTAATTTCTGGTTTGACCACCGTATATATACCTACTCGTAAATCATTCATTATTATTAAAAGTATACTCTTAAAAGTTATTACAACACTTAATTTTCGAACGAAAAAAATCGACGCTTGTCGGAAGTCGCAATTCCAGTCGGCTTTGGATTTGTTCCTAACTAATGCTGATAGGGATTGTTGCGACTGGCACCGACTTCAAATATTACGGATTTCAATAAGAATACTTATAGGATTATAAGTTTTAATAATTTCATAGATTCTTTACTCCCAATTCTGAATTTTGAAGACGCAAAAATTAAAATAAATTATTTATTCACTTTTTAGTGACACTACGAATCGTTTTTGTTATTTTTGAAACAAATTTTATTTTCTACTTTTTAGTTTCATTTCGTACACATACCTAATCTAAAGTATAGGTGGACAGTGTCTATCTGAATTGAAAATTGAAACTTAAATCAATTGTTGTAGGCACCGGCATTTTAAATTGCTCCTGAGTGACGAAATGATCGCTCAGGTTAAAATAGACAGGGAACAGAGATGAATTAGTCAGTTATGAATTAGTAATGTTGCAGTCAAAACTCCTAACCAGTTTAAATTACTATTGACTAGCGAAATCAGTCAAAAGTAGTTTTGACTGAACAAATTGGTCAAAAGTGGTTTTGACTAAAAATTATTGGTTATTAGTACTTTTGACTGACGCTCTTCGTCAAAAGTAGCTTTAACTGCAATGAAGCATCAGTCAAAAGCACTATTAACTCGTTAGATGTGAATAAAAAAGAAGTTTATTAAATGGAAAATCGTTTATTACGAAAAAAAAAAATACGAAGAAAACATACACTCAATAATTTCATTAAAAAGCGAGTGCGGCTCAGCAGTCCCAGTGTTTGCTTTGTATTTCCCAAACCTATTTAAAGTGGCTTTAGTCAAACCAATACACAAAAAATCTACAAAAACTGATCCAAATAATTTCAGACCTATTGCACTTCTGCCGACGTCCTCAAACATATTTGAAAAATCATGCAAACGCGAATAAAATAATCGAAAATGTGATACTTTTACACATTTTTTTTTTGTATCACATTTTTGACAATGCATAAGAAATCTAATATATATCAATCAATGGCTACACGCGTTGCCCTCGTTTAACACGGGGAATTTGATGGACCCGACAACTTTCCTTCTAGCTGTTAGCCTACGCCTGGGTGCTCATTGTTGTGAAGCGCATTTAAGAGATTTAGTCGCCACGCCAGCCTTAGTGACATCATTCATCGGGCTTTTGCCACCGCCAAAGTTGCAGCAGTGCTCGAACCGAGCGGTCTTGCACGCAGCGATGGCAAAAGACCTGACGGAATTACACTCGTGCCCTGGAGGTTGGGGCGGCCCCTTGTGTGGGACGCTATATGTGTTGACACATTGGCACCATCCCATCTCTCCGCGACACAGGGTCAGGCTGGAGCGGCGGCTATTCTTGCTGAACAGCGCAAAAGGCTCAAATATATCACACTCGGTCGGGGTTATATATTTGAATAAAAAAAAGAATAAGAATAAAATCAATTTATTGGGTTGGGACACGAAACAACAAGAAATACACAACACAATAAAATATAAAAATATATACAGGTACACGTTTCGTGCCACAATCCGGCCCCAACTCAGCATGTGCTGGATGCAAGCATCCAGCCATCCAGTCATCCAGCGCTGGTCTTCCGTTGGGACCGGCAGGTGACATCACGCACGTTAATAAAAATATAATACGCATAACAACACTAAACATTATAAATAAAAACATACACAAAAAACAGCAACACACAATATAACTAATACTTGAAAACATACAAAAAAACTAATAATAAAAACAAAAAAAAATTTAACAATCATAAGGCACTGGTGTCATTCTTTAGAGACGCTTGCATTATTTGATGATTAAAAATAAAATTCTTTAGTTTAGTCTTAAACGTAATTATACTAAGCGAATTCCTTATCGGCGGAGGGATATTGTTCCAACACCTGGTCGCAGCATAGCGGAAGCTACCCCTGAACGCCGCCGTGCCGTGGCGCTCCGTGGTGAGCTGCGCCGTGCACGGCCGCGACAGGTGAAGCCGGGACTTCCAGCTAAGCTTAGCGCACAGGTATTTGAGCCTTTTGGCGTGGAAATATATAAAGTTTTAGTAGAACAGATAGTTCAGGCAACCCGTGACCAGCATGCTGGCGCATTCTTGGCGCAAAGGATAAATAAGCATTGCCATCCAACGTGGCAATGCCGCCAGCATGCTGGGAACGTTGCCTACAGATATACTTTTTTATAGGTGTTTTAAGTTTATTATTAGTTTTAGTTTATAAGTTAGTTATTAATTACTTAAGTTTTTATTTTTAATTAGTAAAATTTGTTTTGTAAGTTTTTACATTAAATTAACATTATATGGTGCTAATTCGGCGGGAAACGGAATAAACTAAATTACCTTATTACCTTATATTAGAGCTTAGTTGGTAGTGGCTCTGCTTTCTTAAATAGGGTTGCGGGTTCGATTCCCGCATGACACAAGTAATTATAAATTTGTAAAATTTATAAGTGCTTGTGTTGAGTCTGGTCGTTTATGTGTATAATCAGTATCTACATATGTATTTACAAAAAAGTAAGTATATAAATTTTATATCCGTTATCTACAAGGGGCACACTATAAGCTCAGAATACAAAAAGAATCAGAAGGAGCCTCCGGCAAATATTTAACCGCGCGCGCTGCGTCCAAAAAATCACATTACGGCCCCGCGCCCGTCTCACTTCAACCCCGTGTAATATTGCTAGCTTGGACAGTATTTACTTACTTGGAATATTTGGTTTGGAGTCAGTCGTAACAATACCTATCAGGATAATTTAGGAACAAATCCAAAGCCGACTGGAACTGCAACTTCGACAAGCGTCGATCTCGTTTGACCAGTGACTGGCACCGACTCCAAATATTACGAATTTCAATACGACTACTTATAGGATTGTAAGTTTCAATAGTTTGATAGATTATTTACTCCTCTAACGAACAAAGAACTTTCAGAAGAGGCTACGAGTAGGCTTGATTTTAAGCCTGGTTCACTGCGAGCCTTGTGACATCGCTCAGTTCATGTTATATTTCTAAGTCCTGTCTCTGTTGGGCCCTTCCACCGCTTGCTGCGTCTCGGATGATGAGCCTCTTGAGCGGCGAGATAAATATAAGTGCAACTACCTGATGATATAAAACTAATAAAATACTTGAAAAAATACGCAACTTCTAAACAGCGTGGGTAATCAATCAATAGCTATAGTTGTCCAGTACTGTTTTTAAGTAAATCAGGCACAAGTGATGTACTTAGTGCAGGGCTCGTGAGTAAATAAAATAAATAAAATAAAAATAGCCTTTATTTCCCTTTAAAGTTATACATGCATAATTTTTAAAGTTGTAAGTTTCAATTGATTATTACAAAAAAGTCAATTACTTAAATACTATAAATGTCACCGTTTTGATACAATAAATGTAAATTTTATATGTTACATTGTTCCAAGTCAAAACAAAGTAGATTAATCATTATAAAATTGATGTATGTCAGAATACGAGTATATTCTAGTGTATGTTGCATGTCAAAATGTTTGCATTTTTATTTATGCGCGTCTTCAGGGCTTGCAAGTACTAACAGTAAAAACTTCTCATTAAGACAATGGCTTATTAAATTTGTCTTCTTTAATGACATTATCTTACAAGCAGATAAAATACTGATATTTTCTTCATTATTAGAAAAACATTAGTGAACAAAACTTTTTATATTTATTTAGTTGTGCCTGGCTTGTATCCTGACAGGGAAGTTGTCTACATCTCGCAGCATGATGTCGTTCTTGAGGCGGATGTGTGCGTGCTCGCAGCGCGGGAGCGCCGCCAGCAGCCGGTAGCGACGCAGGACGTTGGCCAGCACCGTCGTCATTGACAGCATCGCGTACTTGTTACCTGGTGGATACGTAGATACTTAAGTCACTACTTGCATATAAACATATTTATTTTAGCCTCTTCTTCTAAGTTTTCTTATGGGTAAACTTTTCCCTAAACTACTTCCACCAATGACTTATCATCGTAAAATACACAATGCCCAGATTTTAAATTCAAAGTAGACATAAACATTTGTATTTGTATACTAACCTATGCAATTCCTCGGTCCCACACTGAAAGGCATGAAGGCGGCGGGGTGCTTGACCTCCTCGTTCAGGAACCTCTCGGGGCGGAACTGGTCTGCATCAGCACCCCAGTACAGGGGGTTGCGGTGGATGGCGTACATGCTGATAATTACACTACAACCTTTTGGCACAGTATCTCCTGTAGCTGGGAAAAATAAATGTTTTTATTTTATAACAAGAATCAATATGTACCATTAGAACATTATATTGTTGATTTAATTTTATACATTAGGTTTAATTGTGATGAAAGTAGGTATTGGTAAAACAAAATATATATTTTTTTGACATGTTTTGGTGAAGAAATAAACCGTAGTTGGTTAACTTTATTTAAAAACCTCAAAAATTTGTAGTCCTAAATAAGTTCTAAATAGCACCTCAAAATTGCTTGTATCGTCGTTTTTTTGTAAGGATTTGTACCACGCCACGAGTAGGTACCAGCTCGGCAATATTTTGCAACTAGTCTACAAAGTTGCAAAATATTGCTTTAGTTGGTACAAGTGGCGTTCAGATGATGCTAATTTTGATGATAATATGAGTATAGGTATATTAGATAGTTTGAAGTAAACTGCCAAATGCTCCATGTACTTAGTGATTCGCAATATCTGTTGTTATGACTGATTCAGTATCAGTTCTGGTTTCAACTAGTTTACTTACGAATATTGAAATCTTTTTCCATTTTCCTTGTTATTATAGGCGCCGGTGGATAGAGGCGCATAGTTTCTTTAATAACTGCTTCGAGATACTTCAAACGGAGCAAGTCTGAGTGAGTTACAGCTCTATCAGACTCTCCAAACACTTCAAGTAGCCTGGAATGTGTTAAATCTATATATTTAACAAAGCTGAAGGAGGTCAACAATCTGTACATACATAGAAGATATTACAAGAACAAAAAATTAATGGGTTAACTTTTAATCGATAAAAGTCTACATTTCAGCAGTTTTTTGTCTATTTAAACGCCCAAAACGCAAACTTACATATGAGGTCTTAGAAGTGACAAAGTCTACTTTTTATACCGAAATAATTCGAGCAAAGCTGCGGGCGCGTTAGTTTCAATAATTTGATAGATTTTATACTGAATTCTGAAGTCGCAAAAATGAAAAAATAATAAATTTATTTACTTATTAGTGACAGTAGACTTGAAGTCAGTTGTTGATATTTTTAAAATAAATTTATTTTCTACTTTTTAGTTTCATTTCGACTTTTAGGTGTATTCCCCGACCAAAAAGTGTAGAAAATCGGCTTATTGCATCATTTTTTTTTTCATTTTGTTAGTACTTTTTGAGAAACCACCAATAAACCAGCAAATTCATAAAGTTTACACAAACCAATTTTGCCTATATTGCCAAAACGACTACTCAGATTTGAATAGTATGTTTTTTATATTGTTAATTATTTTGTTATTATAATAGAGCACCCACGCATGGAGTAAGTAGGTAGGTACTAATGTTGTAGTTAAGTTATTATGTATGCTTTTTTAAATTAGTTGGCTAGTACTACATTCAGGGACCACGGGTAATTTATTTCCCCGTGGTCCCGGGACCGGGACGTGGTGCCGGGACTATCACAGGGACCACGGGCAATAAGCCAGAAAATCTACTATAGGATAGTGTTTATCTAAGTTGAAAAATTTTAACTTGAACTTGAATCCAAGAGATATAAGTAAGAGTTTTTATACGCTCAATATTTTTTTATGATTGTACCTTGCTGGTGGCCCATCACACACGGTAAAACAACAAAATGTCTAGTACTCTAATAAAAAATAACAGGAACGCAGAACAGAAGTGGGCGAGCGAAGCGAGCGCGAATTTTTTTATGACTGTTCATATTCTAGGAATCCATAGTTTAGATACCCGATCAACAACAAACTCAATTTTGAAATCAGCATCAGAATCGGCCTAGCACTTTTAGTTTTAGGCGCAAACAAATGTATGTATGAAGCGCCCTTTATCAACAAATCGAAATCACATAATTACATTCATTTCCTAAACAAATCTAAGCCTATTAGAGAAAACCGCATCAGAATTGGGCTAATAATTTAGAAGATATAATGTATACAGCAGCGCCCCCTGGTAAGCTGTCATCGTACTTAACACATAGCTAGAGAGATGCATGAATCAAACTTCAACCCATCAGAGAAAACTGTATCAAAATCGGATTAAGAAGTCGTTTTGGAGATTAAAAAAAAACGTTTTCATAAACTTTATCAATTTGTTGGTTTTTTTTTTCAAAAAGTAAGTACTGAGACGAAAAGTAAGTACTTACTGAAAAAAATATGAGACTATTTCAGAAACAATCCTCATCGAATAAAAAAGTAATTATTGAAATCGGTTCATAATATAATAAAGAAGTAATCGCGTAAAATCCTTAAATATCTTCAATGTTTAGACTTTCGACCTTCAGATTCTTCAGCTTTATTGTAATGAGTTTTTTAATTGGCGCGGGTAGATTTTGGCGCCCCGTGGCGGCCATTATGTTTTGGTAACAGCTGTCAAATCTTTTGTTTATTATTCAGTTGTTTATGCCAAATCATCATGGCAAGTTCGCACACGATTAAACAGCACGTTCAGATGATAAACTTTATTATTAAAATGAGTGTGAGTTCGGTAACGCAAACGTTGCGCGCATTGCGCCCATTTCCCTTTCGCAGACTTCAACTTGGCGTATTTTGCGTCGGGACTTGGGCCTACACCCGTTTTTTGAAGTCGCAGGTCTATGCAAATAAACCACAATCAAAAATATCACTAAAAACACAATAAAATTACGACGCAAAATATTAGTGCCGCCATTGTTTTGGATAGAAACGGTGTGAGCGAGAAATTTTAATTAATATTTTTTTAAGTGTTTTCTCTTTGGACACATGCTAAAGATGCGTTCATAAACATTGTAAGGCGTGAACATAGCCTCGAGTGAAGAGAAATTGTCTGTGGTATAAATGCAAAGACGAAAAAAACAATGGAGAAACCTTACGTACATATGGTGTACTCGGGTGTACTTAAAGGCACGTCGTGCCATTTTTCCTTACATACATATGGGGTGCCTACGTAAGACATTTGACGGGTATGTGTGTATTGATACTCGTATATACAATTGGTTTATGTATTGTATATATCTTAATCATTCTTAAGAGTTTCTTCTTTGTTAGTACCTACTGGGAAGTACCTACTTATACTAGTAGTATAAGTACGTACTTAGTCGTCTATAATGTCAATGGAATTATTATTATAGAATCATTGTTATTTTTTTTTTTGTTGTATGTTTTGGTTATCTTATTATGATAGTTATTTTTATAAGCTTAGATATGTAGTTATAATAATATGTATTGTGTACTCTTTATTTATGTCATTTTTATTTTCTTAATTGTTAAAATTAGCATGTAATGCATGTATTTATTTTGTAAGTAATTATCTTAAAATTGTTAGTGATGCTTGCATCAAGAGGGCTTTAAGTACTCGTAATTTTCTTCTATTTATTAAGTATTATGTGTGTTTTAGCTTAATGCCTGTTTTGCAGACTATTAATAAATAAATAAAAATAAAATAAATACTCACTCTTGATAACATTTGTCCTGCACGCGAGGGTGCCTGGACAGCAGGAGGGCGGTGAAGGACGCTCCCACGGCAGACGTGTCAGTCGCACCTACTACAATAACTATTGCTTCTTCCAGAATTTCTAAATCACCGAAACCTGTGTTATTTTCTGCAGCTTGTGTAAAATATGTCAAAAAAGATTTTAGCCCATTTTCTTCAATTAACTCTTTTGTTGTAAGTTTTTTGGTTTCTATGACCTGAAACAAAAATTATTATAAAATGTAAATAAAAAAATCAAATACCGACTTCAAGTCTACTGTCGCTAAAAAGTTAGTACCTAGGTAAATAATTGATTTTAATTTTTGCGACTTCAAAAATTTGACACACGGATTTATTTACTCCTAGCGACATCAGCTAGTGTGCTATTTTTTGTTACGCTCCCACCACTTACTTTGTTTTTACTTTGTAGAATTGATAACCTTCTTCTTTTAAATCGGTTAATATCTCTTCAACCCTAAAACGTCATAATTTCTTAGAACAAAGTTAAACTAGGGGTCACGGCAAACTAACTTTGGTAACATAGGCAGTCCGAACTTACGCGTAAGTCGTCCTCGTTTTGTAATAAGAAATTACATATTTGCCACTTGACATAGTTTTGATTTAATCCTGTAATAACAGTTAAACCACTTTTTGTAATCAGACGGGTTTGATTAGAGAGTAAACGATATTTGAAATTGTTTTATATTGTGGCAGTAAAATAAATTAAACATTAAATTAATTCATAGTTGGCCATGCGTAAAACATTAATTTCGTATTTCGATCCCTACTAATTCAAAGGTTTGATCTTGGGACTTGTTTATTATAGCTGTGTTTATTGTCAATGCGAAAGATATCTTGACCTGAAATTGAAGACGTTTGGTGGTGTAGTTTGTAGTTTTTTTATTTAACCGTGAACTTTTTGTTAATTCTGATTGTTAATTGGGTGATACTATTGCCTTAGAACACAACCAATGAAAGTCCTTTTGGTGCCAATTCTCCTATTACCTAAAGTCTCTAAATTATGGACTATCTGGCCTAGTGACTCATCCAGAAGGATGTCACAATTTCCGCTCGTATTCGGTGTGGGAAAAAATAATTCTACCAAATTTTAGCAGTTGTATTGGAATATCCCTATCTGTAATTCCATGAAGATGAGCTATATCATTTATTTTGTTGATGATTTTAAGCATGCTTTGATTTGCTCGCGTACCATGAACAGTTGGTCGGAAATCTCCAGGAAATAGAATAGTAATCCCGCCCAGAGAGCAGTCGAGTTTCTAAAGTCATTTAAGGTTCTGTCGAAGGCCTCTATATGTGATCTACGGCTCATGGTGCTTTCATCCCAGACAATCAATGACGCCTCTAGTAGTCATTTACCCATTTTTGCGGATAGAACATGTTTAAAAGTAGAATGAGCCGTTTCTCATCCTTTAGGAGAGTTGCAGCAATTCCTGATAAATCAACTGCTTTTGCTATCCCTGATTGATTAACGAGGGGTAGAGGTAGGCGGTGGTGGGAGCGTCTGTACCGGCGCGACGTTACTATTGCACATTTTGGCTCTGCCTTCTATCAGTCTAGGGGTGTGGGTTCGATTCCCGCGTAACACGAGTAATAATGAATATTAAAATTTGTAATTACTTGTGTTGAGTCTGGTCGTTTCTATGTATAATAAGAATGTATTTACAAAAAAAGTATATAATGTATTACTTATATACGTTATCTAGTCCCCATGATACAAGCGTAAGTTTAGTAGGTATGGGGCAAGATGGCGCTGTGTGATATGTCCTGAAATATTTATTTATTTATTATTTTTAGATTCTTCTTCTTATCGAATGAGAGTGGCCAACTCTGGTGTCGAGAATTCACCGAGCTGCCCATTTTTAGATAAAAGTGGTTATTGTGGCATAACTGTAAAAGTTACTCATATGGTATTTCGGACACTTTTACAGATAGTGATGTCCTCTATAAAACTGTAGTAGGTCACTTTGCTCTATTGTCAATAATTTCCACAGCGTACTCGATATAAGGGTTTATTGGGTGCTTTTTTCACACGTTGGATTCCATGTCGAAACTTTCAAGCGAACCCCTATTTTTTTCGTATATAGTCTATGTTTATCACGGATAATGGTAAAATATTTTTTTAATCGGTCCAACTATTTCCTCTTTATAATATTAGTATAGATAAACAAAATATCTAAAAACTGCCGAAACGAGTTCTATTGATCGATTTCAAGTAATACACATTTTTTTCCAATATCTTCAAATTTTTACATAGCACTTATACGAGTAGTAAGTAATTATAAGTACATAGCGTTAGATAAGATTAGATTTATCATGCATACTCGTATGTGACCGGGCGAAGCTGGGCAGGGTCGCTAATATAGTATGATATACAGGACTTGAAAATAAGTTTAGATATAAGGATGAATGCGATGATATATTATTGTGTTACAAAAAAAAACAGGAACACCGTGAGAGTTCCTTCATCACTAAAATCGCTCCACTTAGAGCCATCCATGATTACTCTCAAGAAATGGATTTGATTGATTTTAGTAGTATTTAAATGCAACACTCTTTCTTTTTAGACGTAATTTCAAATTTAGAAGTCACAAATACCAGTGAATATTCCTTAGTAATACTAATACAAAAGAATCGAGTTCTTGTAGATGTAAAATGTGCGACATGATCTCTATAGTGGTACATTTACAAACACATATGTACATATGTACTTTTAAAAACAGGTATGTAGCAGAACTAAGAGATTGCTATTGTACTTACATACGAATTATCGTCAATATCGTAAATTATTATTTGAAATAAATTAACAACCGTCGAATTAAGTACCTACATATTAGCACTTTCACACAATAATAGCAGTTTCAATTTACCTTGGTCACAAAATTGCGAACAGTATCCCTTAATCGAGCATATTTTTTATAAACTGGCAGTAATTTGTAGATGTTGTCGTTATGCAGCCAGGGTCGCACCGTTCGCATAGCTGTCAAATCAAGCACTTCTCCGAGAGCACCCAAGAATTCATTCCGGGGACTTACCTGTGAGTGCAATTTGACGCCAAAAGTATTTTCTGTGAAAGTTGGAATAATACAATAATTAGAAATTTAAAAACTTTAATTTAACTGATTGAACCAATTCAAAAATAAATTGATAGAACTCTTACTAGGAAAATGCAATTACATAGTACAGGATTATTTAGGATTTTGATAATTAATTAATATTAAAATAATACATTAAATTGATGATGCTAGTACACCCGACATGGTATAAACTAGAGATACTATGCTTGTAACTATTTTTAAGACCACTGTAAAGTGACCTAGTTTTATTTACAACTAGTGGACACCCGCGGCTTCGCTCGCATATTTTCAGAATAAAAAGTAGCCTATGGCACTTCAGGAGAACCTCCTACTACCTTTTTGTAAATAAAGGGGTAACTTACCTTAAGAAACAAGTTGTTACTTACTTAACAAAGTTACCCGACCACAATGGGGTGCAGTCGGGCTATGTGGGATTTTTACCCACTAAAACCTCCCTAGTGGCCAGCCTCATGGTCTTGTGAAGAAGAGCTCCGGGTACTCCGGTGGGAACTCACCGAAGACCCTTTAACACGTTTGTGTCGCCCGTATGTCATATGACATCTTGAACTAAATAGTTCCACTCCTCCCACTCAACAGCTAAAACCACTTTAGTTGTCGACTATCTCGGGCTCAAGATGAATTGGGCAGATGGAACCCTCATTTCCACCCGCCCTTGAGCCAGCGGTCATACTACTTACATACCAAAAATCATGAATATCCGTTTAGCCGTTTTTGCGTGATGAGCGTTTAAATAAGTAGACAAACAGATAAACAGACAAAAGAATCTATACATTGCTGGACGTTATCAATTCTCAGTATCTCCAATCATGGTTCCGTACCCATAGGATAAAACGGGACCCTATTCTAAGCCTCCGCTGTCTATCTGTCTGTCTGTCTGTCTCCAGGCTCATAAACCGTGATAGCTAGAATGCTGAAATTTTCACAAATGATTTACTTCCGTTGCCGCTATACAGTTAGAAAAATGATTGTTACTGATTACATAAAAACAATGGATAGGTACTCACTTATAATATGATGTTGATACAGGTAAGGTACATTATATATGTTGCTGTAAAAGCCCGAACTTCCCTAAATAAAGATCCTAAGTGAATCAAGTTCGAACTGTTATTTCATTTCGGACTTTTACTGTTTGCTTAAAAGGCACGGTAAACGTCCGGATTTATTTTGCAATTTTGCGAGAGTTAAATTATACGGCTTGCAATTATTGGGTCACTCTTTCAATGATTGATAGCGATTTAACAAAAAAAAACTTGAAACGCGATTACGTTGACCTTGGTTCTTTTAACTACACGCGCACAATATAAGAGAAATAGAGTAATGAAATGAGCAAGAAATGGAGAAGTCCCGCATGAGCGTAAGTGTATACGTACCACATATTGCATCTAATGAATATCTCGTGAAATACTTCGATATAGAGAATGTTTCAGCTCCGACCTCACTCAAACATTTATTCATCACCATACCTTGTTCGTCAAAGGTTTTCACAAACTGTACTAGGTTTGTCGTCCGGAAGGCCGGAGCTATTATTTTCCGGCGTGGTCTCCAAATTGATACTGAAATAAAAACGTAACGAAATAAAAACACATATTATCCATTTTCATTCATAAATAATAATAACTATCGTTGACATTTCCCATATGACGAGTATCTCGTGAAGGTTGATAAGGACAAAGTCAGCAAGGAACTTGATGTGGCACAGAGATAATCGCCATTATTTCAATGATTTCAGCTATCACTACCAATACTTAATGAATTTAAGAACGATGCCATGGATAAAGGTCAATAGACACACCTATTAACTCCTAACGTATCAACTCGAGCTTATCAGTATTGTTTGTGTGAAACTTACTACTGCCAATCTGAGATGTAATTAGTTGGGCTTACTCAATGTGAAGGCAGTCCGATCCCGCACCCCATTTCCGCGACCCGTAGTCTCTCTCTCTCATTCTAAGCAAATTATGATGTTTTGTGGTTGAGGAGATGTATTTTTAACCGACATCAAAAAAAGGAGGTTGCCAATTCAACAAAGTGCAAAAAATACTTTATACTGCGCCGATCAATAACAAACTCAATGTTGAAAGCAGCATCCATATCGGCCTAGTACTGTATTCTGACTGTGATAAGTAGTTGTAGTGTTAGCACAGAATACAGAGCACAAGTGTTAGCGCTAACAAATGCTAACCATATCACCGTTAAGTGAATAATCAATTCATTTGAAGATTCATTTCAAGAAATGCGCCCAAAAAATGAAGAAGAATTTATCGAGATGCGCCCAGGCAGTACTTGATCGGCCCTATCAAACGATTGGCCCACGACACAGATAAGAAACAAGTTGTTGGTGGGCGTTATGTTGTAAATTTTTAGTTCAACGATGTTGTACTAGATGGCGCAGCTCATTCTTAAACCACGCAAAGACCTGCAGTTCGTTCGCAAATAAGATGGGTTATTTGCGAAATTGCGAATTTTATAATAGTATTCTTTGTTACAAGTTAAGCAATTAACACACGACGCAGATACGATAATATTTTATCTGCGTATAAAAACTTATTTATCTGATCAACCAACACACTAAACATATACGATAATATACGAGACGATACATTCAATCAGAATCTTTCAGACTGAGTACATTTGTTTTTTGCTAGGTACAGATTGTTTTATACGGGAAGTTGAAACAAAATGAGTTCGCATTTACGCAACAAACGCGTTTATTGCTTTCTGATTTATTTGACAGCTCATTAGAAGATGATTCTGATATTGAATTTGATGCACTTCTTGCTTCACTTACAAAAAATCGACGAATTTGGATAGAACGCCATATAAAGCTTAAAAAGGACCGAGGCGAATGTAATATCTTAGAAACTGAATCCGAAACCCAAGAGCAACTTTTATGGCGATATTTATGGGACGTTCCCTCCCCTCTGTTTCACCGCAGACCCTGCCCCTGATTCATCCTGTATCTACCTGCAGATAAAATATTATATATTTGTATACGCAGATAATAATCTCACTATATTTCCATATTTGTCGGTGCCCACAGATACTTTACGATAAAATATAAATTATCTGCGCCGTGTGTGTTAGTTCATAGAAAATGTATACATAGAGAGCGATATTGAAAGATATACGCTCAGATACAGATATCTTACCGTATCTGCGTCGTGTGTTAATTGCTTTATACTAGGGTTTCATTCGATTCTACGTGCACGGTGCAACAAAAATGTCACGTCACCCACTTGATGTGTATATAAATAATGTCGTCCTTTTTGCCCCCAATGGCGCCAAAATTTGGCAAAACTCAGTGGATTTTCGATTTTCCTGACGAAATAAAGATAATAAAAACATAATGTACAATATTTTCTGAGAAATCATCTTCTTTATCTGCATTATATCAGTACTTGGCGTCGCCTTTCCGTAACCCAGCATCGACTAGCCGCAAGCGTGGTGTAGTGTAACCGAGGTGATACCATTCCGTTTCGTTGACGAGTTAAGAGGTGTGTGATTGTCCTTAAATTGATCACAAACCATAATATATAAAGTTTATGAATATCATCCAAAATTACTCTCTACGATTAGGTATATTGTAATAAACAACCATATTGTTTTTATGATTGAGCATTTCCAGGACGTGCTGTGATTTAACTTCCCCCTTTTTTGAGTTATATCAAAGTTATACCACGTATATAGTATATTCCAGCATGTATGTTCCAGCTATAACAGAGAGTAAAAAAGAACCTGTACCTACATTAATCTCATCTCATTAAAACCAATTTAATTACTTAAAAGCTTACCTGGTGCGGATAGACTACCATTGCCCATAAGTAACTGCAACGAATTTACGACATCATCCTTATTTGAGCAACTCATTAGTATAACGTTAGCTATTTCTGGATCTGAGACACCTAAAATAATAAATATATTTACACATAGGTATATGTTACTGTATCAGCCCGACATGTGGTAAATGGTAAAATCCCGAACAGTTCTTTCATTTCGGACTTTTACTACTTCATTGGTAAATATTATGATTTACCCAATTATGAAAACAAATCAACTCAAACAGCCGACAAAAAAGAACTGTTCGGATTTTTAATATACAAAGTCGGTAAATCTTCGGATTTACCACAGTCCGGGTTTTTCATAACAAACACAACAGTGATTACTAAAACTACTTATCTATGAAACCAGAAAGGAAAGTTGTACATTGCTGCGAGGCCTGCGAGTGCAGTTTTGAGTTTCAACCAAGTAGGTAGAGGTAAAAGGAATCTTGAACGAATGGGTCAAACATACAAAATCCTAATAATTTGTTATATTATGTTTCGAGTAAATAAGTTAGGTGTTGTGGTAAACTTAAGTTTACCCGGGTACCTAAACCTTTAGCCGGACATTGCCGCGTCGTTGGTAAAGTCCAAAATGGAAATGAATTCATCTTTCATTCGGGCTTTACACACTCAGCGATCACACCTGGTATAGGTAGGTCTATGGGTATACTTAGTAAGTATATCAACTATGTCGTGTCATCAAAGGCCCTCTCGAAACAACGGGTTTCCTCAAATGAGTCTAAAAATCCAAATCTTTGGTAAAATCTAGCACAGGATTCCCTAAATCAATAAGTACTTTCATGGTACGATGTTTAAAGATTCCTTTGATAGTACTTTTATCACGCATTATACGCTTGAAACATTAACATAACTCAATTACTGGATATAAATCAATACGGCTTTTTACCAAGTAGATCAACGACGCTTTGTTTCTGATATAATGGAAGTTATCGATAAAGGTAGGTTCATGCTATTTATACCAATTTTAGCGGCATTTGACTCGCGATATACTATTATCTAAACTGCATTGTCTAGGGATACATGTTTCATTACTGAGAAGGTTATCATCGTATCTGCATAACCGATCTCAACTGGTATACCTAGTAGCTAAAGGATGCAAATCAACCACCTCTCTGGTCCCATCGGATGTACCCCAAAAATATTTAATTGTATTCTAACATTTATATCCAGGTATTTTCGACTTCTAAAACTCTTTGACATTAAATCTTGACATAATAAGTACATATACTGACATAAAATACATCGCAATAATTACTAACCTAGAATAATCACGTTTTATCACGGAATAAATGGTTATTTGAATATAAAATTATCGATTAAAACCTGCATTGATTGTAACAATGACAAAAATGTTGTAGGTAATAACAAAAGGATTAAAGGAAAAACGGGAATAGTAGTTACCTATGCTAATTATTTTTAGAATGTAATTGTAATGGTTAATTAATTAGAGATGCAGGCAGTCGAAACGTGATAGTTAGATTTAAGCACAGAAAATTACTTGCATATGTTATGCAATCAGTTTTGTTGACAATAGGTCGGTGGTACTCTATATAATGTGCCGGTGGTTATGAGTTTACCATGCAATGTATGATTACCTACCACTTTCTGCTTTACGCGGCTTGCAAACATTCGACACCAGAAAACCATATTCTATATTTACAGGCAATATGACTATTTTGCTGTGACTCGATCGTTCATAAGCTTACCAAGCATTAATTTTCCCACCCACGCGGTTATAAGGCCACCATGTTGGTACGATTCTTCTCCAAGCTTTATTAGCAGTTTCATTATCTCTGTAAAATTTAAATGAATGTAATGAGAGTATAGTTTGTCCTTTTATTATAAATAAAAGCAATTTATTTTTACACACAAAAAAAAATCAAATTCATACAAAACACCACACAATTCTTCTTCTTCTATTCTGTGGTGAATAAAAGAAGAATTATGTGTTGTGTTGCCTGCTTATTAGAGCGATTTCCAAACACTGATTAAAAAAAAAAAAAAAAATCGCTATTCAGGTGGCTTTGGCACTCTAAGGTCAAGAGAATAAACCTAGGTATATAAAATTATATTTTTAGTGTTTCAGGTAAAACAATCGGTAAAATGATATTGTTCATATTTTTATTGTAAAAATACAATAAATAAAATATAGTAAAAAGCTTACTTATATTTGTCATATGGAGCCATCTCTTAGCTACATAAGTTACTAAAATGAACTTTATTAATACTTACTGGAAAGTTACTCAATAAAACCGTACGCGAGAAATATTTTTTAAACGATCATATTTAATATCCGTACAATATTTTCCGTGCGTCTCTAGCAAATTTTTGTATTTATTTCGCTACATAGGTATATATTTTTTGTCAATGAATCCCACGTTGCTTGTCTTTAGGTTTTAGGACAGTATTTTGTTTCATGGTTACTTCTTTTGTTGCGGTTATGTGTTACGGTTAAAATTATGACATATGCAAATGGTGCAAATCACATTTTGCGTAGCCGTTAACTTTGACAAGTTTACTAAAGCTTAAATACTTAGCATGCTGCATTCCAGCCTATCTATCGGTCTATGTAATAAAATCTAAGAGTCGTAATTTAATTTCACACAAGTCTAATAATCGAGCTGAAATTTAGCATGGATACGGAGTTTGTGTTTGGAGTTTGTGCACGCTTATACCAGAAACGGCTCAACTGATTTTAACGCGGTTTTCAGTAATGGGTATTAGTGTTCTTTAATTAACATTAAGTGTTTGTGTTTTTGTTCAATCCAATAACAAACCAAAAATAAAACATTTTCTGATGAAATATTTTTAGCAATGGTATATGTTTATCTCTTATGGATAACCCGCAATATCCAATTTTTATCTTCTACGTTTTACGAGGAATAATGGCTTATTAACGAAGCAATTTTAAACCAATACAGCATTGATCCTTATCCAATTGAATACATTGCTGATTTAAAATAGATATACACGGCCTTTTACAGTATATAATTTAGATGAACATTTTCCTAGATAATACAGATTTCGTTTGCACTTATATAGACGGCCGAGGCAATGTACGGGCGGTCCTTACATACCTACATAGGAGTATGTACTTAGATCTCCAAAACTATGCAACGGGTTTTGATGTGTTTTTTTTAACCGATAGTGTTTTATGAGGACGGTTTTGAGTATACATAATATATTGTTCATGTGACCATGCGAAGCCGGGCAGGGCCGCTTGCGCTTAATATATACAAATATTATCTACAATACATAACAGATATAATAATACATAACAGATATACTAATCAAACCAAATAATAGGTCTTTACCTATGAAATTGCCGTTTTTTTCTTACATTTTAATCTGTTTGTAACTTTTACGTACAGCTATATTTTTTCCAAATACTTACAATTTTTATTGTATCAATTGTTGAATTATTTACGTTTGTTATTTGTGTGTTACTTATTAGGTGTGTTTTAGATAAAAAAAAATATTACTAGTGCATATTACTTATAGGGAAGTCATTGAAAACACCTCTTTCAATGTGTCGTCGGTTTCACTACTTTAACTAGGTATATTTTTATCATATAAGTACTCTGTTTTTGAGAAATTGATACCTATACGCAGTGCATAGCTTTTTTCCATCTAACTATAGTTATCAATTGCATCTATATCTGTTCAGACATTTCCATACAAACATTAAAAATGTTTGTATGGAAATATCATTTTTCTTAATTTCGTCATACAAATCGGCAATTTCATAGGTATTAGACCTATTATTAATCAGAGTTTACATTTCTGGATATTACCTACTTAGTAGGTTATTTTGTTTTGCATACCTATAAAAAAAAAATTGGTGTCTTTGGCAGTCGCAACAATACGTATCAGGACAAGTTAGGAACAAATCCGAAGTCGAATGTAACTGCAACTTCGACAAGCGTCCATTTCGGTTTACCAGTGACTGGCACCGACAACAAATATTACGGATTTCAATAAGAATACTTACAGGATTGTAAGTTTCAATCATTTTATAGATTCTTTACTCCCAATTCTGAATTTTAAAGTCGCATCGATTATTTATTAACTTTTTAGTGACACTTGAAATCGGTTTTAGATTTTTTAAATACAAGTTTATTTTCACTCACCTTCAGTATTGGTTGTCAGAAACATTAACGCATGACCAATTATGGGCAACGATGGTGTAGATGTCTTGTAACGTTCGAAAAAAATTACGTCTTTTTTGTATTTGATTTTTCGGATCCAAAGGAAAAGGACAATAATAACAAACAATAAATAAATACACAACATTTTTAAATCAAATTTCGTGCGAATAAAATTATGACAATCACACAAATCTACATTTAGTTGTCAAGTGAAGGTTATTTTAGACGCGGTATCCTTTTATGCAGCCCCCGTAGCATGGCATGCGCGATAGCTTCCGCGCGCGATATTTTGTCTATTTAGCGAGCATGGCTCGCCGCGCGATAGAAAGTCCATTTAAATTTACATGAGCTTTACATTTTTTTAAGGACGCAATAAAACATGATTCAAATTTTAAAAAGTCGCAATTTTTATGATGAAATGAAAATTTCACCACACAAAACTCGAAAATGAGGAGGAAAATATGTAATGTACGTCACGAAGATACAAAAAAAAGCATTTTGGACCTTGTTCTACGATTCGATCTTTTTTTATTATCTGTACTAAAGCTTACCGAGGCTTATCCACGGTAATATTAATATTAACGTGGCTTATCGATCAATTTAACTACCTCTAAACATACTTCGGCACTTGCGATTGTTGATAAAATATACTTAGATGAAGTTATCGAATTAGTATAATCGACGTCGATAGGATATAACTTCCGCACTTGCACCGCAGGCTTAACACAAGTAATTATAAGTTTCAAAGATCATAAATTACTTGTGTCATGCGGGAATCGAACCCGCAACGCTAGATTAGAAGGCAGAGCCACTACCAGCTAAGCTAACAGCCCCCTTAGACAAGAGGCGTATTTTAGTGAGCGTACTGACGCTCGTTTATGGATTTTTCATTTTGACAACATTGGATATAGGATAAAACAAAAGAAGGCTAATTATAATTAAACAGCCGAAAAGTGGGTAGAAACTAACTAGTTGGAAGCGTAGGTAACATTCACAGCAAGCAACAGGGGCCGTCGTGTAGGTACTCACGCACACAAGCACGGCCGACCGGCCAGCGCACTGCGACCCGATACCACGAGTGATTCATCGCGGATTAGAATGAAATGGTGAGGTAACCGATACGTTTTGTACGTATCGATAAACTTCAGATCTTTCTTTCGAGTTGTACATAGGTTTTGTATGAATTTATTTTTGTTAATAGGGTTTGTTAATAAGTAAAACTTTTCTGATAATTTGTAAATATACACATCTAAGGTAGGATAGTGTAGGTATTTGTAATATGTAGTTTAGTTAAGGTTCGAAATGGGGTATTAAAAGCAATTTTTAGTGCTTTATTTTGAACAATCTGTAATTTATTTAAGTTAGTACGACAAGTACCTACTGTTCCATACCGGACATGCGTAGGTAATGACGGACCGAACCAGGGTTGAGTATATTTGTAGCTTGCTCCTACTACTTAGTATGGACTTACGATTGAGTATAGGAGATAAGGCATTTAATGCTTTTGATTACCATCATCGTTCATAACCTAAATGTATAGTTTTGAGCCAATAACTAGGTAATCCATTACATGTGCCACATTCATTTTATACTCTTGTATAGTTGAAATACTTGCTTAGGATGAAAACTGACGATTCAAACAGTCTTTAAATTTGGTTTTCACTTTCATAGTATTGCAAAAAATATTTGTACAAAAAAAATCATTATAAGTAATTTACATTTTTTAAGCAATAAAAAACAGCCTTCAGACTCACGAGATATTATTGTAGATACGTATGGTTCTCCCTGCCCACGACATTACCATAATTTACCATTCACTTAGAAGAATGGTAATGAATTAAAGTACAAAGTTTTCAAACCCTTTGTTCTTCATTTTTTTTCTTTTTATTCATTCATTCATTCTTCTACCTAGTCAGGTCTTAAGTATTGTCACACAGTAAAAACTTTTCTTTTAGAATGCTGGCCACAAAAAAGTTTATTGAATTCGAATTTCGAATTGTTCATGAAAATAAAAATGTATACTTTTTAGAATTTTACTCATTTTTAAATATGGAGTGGACGCTTAAAGAAGACCGTGTTGCAGTTATTGCATTGCATCGTTGCGGTTACGCGCCAATTCAAATTTTTGACATACTTACTGAAAAATTTGAATATTACCAAAAGATTCGTTTATCGTACCATCAAACGATACAATGAAGACTCTAGTGTAGATGACAGGTCAAGAAGTGGTCGCCCTCGGTCTGTTAGGACTCCAGCAGTGATAAAAGCTGTGAAGGCGCGAATTCAAAGAAATCCCAAACGTAAGCAGAAACTGTTGGCCCTTCAGATGGGGTTAAGCAGAACCACGGTGAAAAGGGTGTTAAATGAAGACTTAGGGCTTCGGGCATATCGAAGAAAAACAGGACATCGTTTGAATGCTCGTCTAATGGACCTGAGACTGAAGAGATGCCGCGCTTTGTTGAAGCGGTACGCGGGAAAAAAATATCGGGAAATTCTTTTTTCGGATGAAAAAATGTTTACCGTAGAAGAGAGCTACAACAAACAAAATGATAAGGTGTACGCACAAAGTAGTGAAAAAGCGAGCAAACGTATTCCGCGTGTCCAACGAGGTCATTTTCCATCCTCGCTCATGGTTGGGAGTTTCTTATTGGGGCTTAACAGAGGTACATTTTTGTGAGAAAGGTGTAAAAACGAATGCAGTTGTGTATCAAAATACAGTCCTGACGAACCTTGTGGAACCTGTTTCTCATATCATGTTCAATAACAAGCACTGGGTATTCCAACAAGATTCGGCGCCAGCTCATAGAGCGAAGAGCACACAAGACTGGCTGGCGGCGCGTGAAATCGACTTCATCCGGCACGAAGACTGGCCCTCCTCCAGTCCAGATTTGAATCCGTTAGATTACAAGATATGGCAACACTTGGAGGAAAAGGCGTGCTCAAAGCCTCATCCCAATTTGGAGTCACTCAAGACATCCTTGATTATGGCAGCCGCCGATATTGACATGGACCTCGTTCGTGCAGCGATAGACGACTGGCCGCGCAGATTGAAGGCCTGTATTCAAAATCACGGAGGTCATTTTGAATAAACTTTATTGTCATAAGAATCTATGTTTTGTTAAGTTAATTTTGGTATATAAATGGTTACATAAAGAATAAAGTTGTTTCAATTATTTTATATTAAACATGTGACAGAATTTATGACCTGACTAGGTATATACCTACCTACATGTCTTGCTGCTTACTTGTCAACCCGTCACTGGAAATTTCTGCTACGTCCAAACTAATGAGCGTGCAACATCATCGAGTCGTTTCGTATTCCAGTACCTAACACTTTGTTTTCAATCACATTATACCTCAAATGTACAGCTACCTCCTAAAGCTAACATAACTATGTTTCCTGATTATATAAAAAAAATTCAATGTATAGATAACCTTAGAAGCGTTTAAAATTCAGTGCTATACATTTTAATAAGAGATTGTGTAAAGCTCGTAAAATAATTAATCTTAAGTTGAACTTTACTAGGAATACATATGTACACTAGTTTAGATACCTTGTAAATTTTATTTGAAATAATGATATTTTGAAATTGAATTGACTTATAATATTCTAACCTAGTCGTATTACCTACTATCACATCACACTCTTACTTTGTAGGCAACGTTTTGTGGGTTTGTATATGTTTGTTCTTTTTTCACAGTCAACAGACAGACATGGAACATGAACAGACATGGGAACCAAATCAGTGTGTCCGTCCCCTGTATGTAAGTATGATAGGTATGTAATTCTTGCAGTGGTAGGAAATTATGTATCAAATTTAAAATAATATAATCTAGATGAATAACTCCCAAAGCAATCAGACTTAACCCCTGAACTGCACTATTATACCATATACTGAATTTACATTATGATGTGAATTGCTTTTAGGTGGCCTTTTGTGTGTCAGGTGAAAATTATACTGATTTGATACCTGCTGTACCACACGGTAATTACATACAACAGTCGCTAAGTTACTCACAATAAAAAGCGTATTGAATATGTAAGTAAGTAATTACTTAAAATGTATTAACACGCGGGATATAATGGTCAGCTTATAACAAGATAGGTAAATAATTACATGGTTCTTCGTAAAAGAAAACCAAGAAGTGATTAAAAAATAACCACAGGCGCTGTAAGCATGACATTCAGCGTTCCATTTCTGTTGCAAAAAAAAGAAAAGCGCGCCACAAATAAACGTAAAAAATTCAAGATGGCGCCGCCGGCGAAGCGACCTCGAAAAGCAAGGAAGTGCATCAAAATATCAACGAACTTTTCAATGCTAGCCACTTCGGGAACTTGATTATTTTAATACGTTTTATTGTGAATACTCGCAATTGTTGACATTTACATCGAGATGCGTGTACAATGAGAGATGTTGTTACAAGAGAATGCTTTGTTTTTTTTGTTTTTTCGTTAACTACGTGACACTGGCAAAATAACGGCAATGCCGCAGAAGTTATATGAGTAAAGTTGAAATTCAAATGAATGGTTGCAGAATAAAGTGTCACATATGGGTTATTTTAGAGCCTCCATCTTCGTAAATAGACCCAAATATACACATGTTCGTATTCTCTATATCCCATTCATAAAACATATCCAAATTATATCAATTCAATCCGGTGTTCTACAAAGAAATCATTCAAGTTATCCCTCTGCACAACACTGCGCCTGCGACTGCTATATACCTAAGCTGGTGCAATGCTATAACTGTCCGCGACCTGCCGCAACGCAGCGCCAGCCACAAGGGCACTGGACACGTGAGATGTGGAGTAGATGTTCGTACTAAAAAGTTTTTAATTGACATCTTCATTAATTAAAAAACACATTTTTGTACACTGTATACCTACTCCTTGCTAATCACTAGAAGTATTTATGACAAGTATCCCACTGCTCAACACTGCGACTGCGACTTCTATGTAAGCTAGTGCAGTGCTATAACTGTCCCTGACCTGCCCCAAAGCACCGCCGAACACAAGGACATGCGAGTTGTTGAGTGGCTGTTTGTACTAGGTACTAGAAACCACCTTCATTTTTCATAACTTATGAATAAATAAAACATTTTTACCACGATCGAGATAGTGCTTACCCGCACCATCCTAGACCATAATAATCGCTACCATAAGGCAAAATATGTACAAACTCCATTCCGTGTAAAAAGAATCTATTACATCCATAAAAATGGTAAAATGCTATGATAATAGGCTTTGTTTTATTTTTAATATGGCCGAAGGGAGGCCGAAAGGGGCCAAAAAGATTGTCTACATAGATCTACAAAAGAAAATACGGTAAAAGTTGATAAAAATTGTAAAAATCTTGATTACAATGCATAAATATTACTAAAAAAGTAATTCAATTTCATCTTTTACACAAGTTAAAGTCAAAATTTTGAACTAAACCTGTTTTTTTGCTAATAATAAACATCTCTCCATCTCCACAGTTTCCCCTGTTCTCGGCTCACGAGCGTTGAATAACAAACGTGGTGGTGCACTCACGAATCGCGCGTCAAGGCCGGACCTCGATGTCCGCCCAACGATGTGCCGAGATGCACTGAACATGGCCGAAGGGAGGCCGAAGGATGGCCGAAGGGAGGCCGAAAAGGGCCCGAAGGGAGGCCGAAAAGGGCCCGAAGTGATTGTCTACAAAGGTATGAAGAAAAGAGGGTGAAATTTATTGGAATTAAAATTGAACAATTATTTATTACATGCTCATAAATAACACAGGGCTATAGCTAATCCGATAAAATTTAAGTAAGTACTCATTAGTTAATGAAAAGAAATGGTAAAATTTATTGAGTTGAAATTTAAAGAAAAAACTTTTTTCGTGCATATTACAAACGGATTTTGTATAAACGGATAGAAGAAAAGTAAGCAAGCGTCGCTACGAGCGCGAACATTTTTACGACTTTTCATATTTGTGAACCATATCTACCAATTACAAACCCGATCAACAACAAATTCAATGCTGAAAGCAGCATCCATATATATCTATTTTTTATTATCTTCAATGTACAGACACCAACTGGCTACAGCTTTATTATATGTAAGTAAGTATAGATTTTCTTTATTAAGTATGTAAGTATAGTTTAGGTTACAAAATGTATGATATTTTGATTACTCCGTTATTTATAAACCTATTTAAAAAATATTTTTTAATTCAACGGGGATATTTTCCGGAATGATCCCATAATTTTTTATTTCAATCATTCTAGTGCCTTTTGAAAAAAAATACCAATAAACCAACAAATTGATGAAGTTTACGCAAACCAATTTTACCTATATTTCCAAAACAACTACTTGGATTTTGATGCGGTCTTTTGTGATGTGTTGAGGTTTGATTGGTGCATCTTTCTAGTTATGTGTTACGACGGCAGCTCACCAGGGGGCGCTGCTGTATACATTACATCTTCTAAATTATAAGCCCGATTTTGATGCGGTTTTTTCTGATAGGCTTAGATTTGTTTGGTAAATAAATTGATTTATGTGATTCGTTGATTACTCACTAGAGGGCGATTTATACATACATTTGTTGGCGCCTAAAACTAAAAGTTCTAGGCCGATTCTGATGCTGATTTCATTTAATGTTATCAATTCAGATAAAATAAAACTAAAAAGTAGAGAATAAAATTAATTTCAAAAAAATAAAATACCGTCTTTGGGCCAGCTGTATGAAATAAATACTATTTCATACATTGCCTACACGTTTTTTTTTACACGAAATAGGCTTACGTTTGACAATAGCCTGCCTAATGTATGTATGCCAATTTATTAGGCATTCTATACATTGCCTAGGCATATACAATGCCGGATTGTACAGATTGACGGTAACATATACATTTATAAGTACCTATCATAGAGCAACGCTGGAAACATCTAATGGGTCTTGGTTACTATATAGGATTGAAAAATGATTGAAAATGAATAATGATTCTTTATTTCGGAAATGAAGCATAAAACATTGATATCCAGCGACGGATTCATCACCTTCGAGGTCTAGGATATTAACATTTAAGTCACCAGCCAATATAAAGATAATTTGCTGGACTCTCGACTTAACAGCGTATCAAGAGAATTCAAAAAGGGTGTTAAATTTGAGAAAGATGGCGATCTATAAATACCAAAAATATCAATCTTGTTTACAACCTCTATAAAAACAAGGGAAGAAAAACTAAACATAAGTACTACTTCTAACTACTACAAAAAGGGGCACTTAGAAAATCTTTAGAATAGCCTAAAGATAATCTAAGTGCTCCAGCCCACTACTAGAGGGCAGCGTGCCCAGCATACTGGCCGCTTGTTGTTAATTCGTATGTATAAACAGTTTGATTCATCCAAAATGGGTTCCGTGACTATGGCAGACCATATATCCCTTACATAAGCTACAACTCCGCCATTTTGATTGATATATTTATCGGTTCTAAAAGAGTTATATCCAGGTATTTGAGGAACCAAAGTTAAGTCTGATAACCAGCACTCGCTTAAAATCATAACTATGAATAATATCAGTTATGCTGACGAAATGGTGCTGCTGAGCCCTACAGTTCGTGGCTTGAGAGAATTGCTTAATTTTTGCGAAGCGTACGCTGCTAAGCACGGTTTGGCTTATGATCTGAGACGATCTGGCTGAGTGAATACATGGTCTTTAAGGCCGACGGTAAGACTCCTGAAACCATTCCACCTATTACTCTAAATGGCATGAATGTTAACCGCGTTTATCAATTTAAATATCTTGGCCATTATATTACCGACTACCTTAAATACGATGTAGACATAGAAAGGGAGCGTAGGGCTCTAGCGGTCCGCGGTAATATGCTGGCCCGTAGGATCGCCTGTTGTACTGACCTGGTTAAGATTACGCTCTTCAAAGCATACTGTCAGGGAATGTACACGAGCAGCCTGTGGGCTGCTTATGCCAAAAAATCGTTGGAAACCTTACGTGTCCAGTATAATAACATTTTTAGAATGATGTTGGGTCTCCCTCGCTGGTGCAGTGCATCCTCAATGTTCGCTCAGGCTCATACTGATGGTTTTCATGCCATCTTTAGAAAAAAGGTCGCTTCATTGATGAGGAGGGTGCGAGGAAGTCACAACAGCATTCTGAAAACAGTGGCGGAAGATCTGTACTCGCCTCTGCTGAGGCACTTCGTCAGAGTCATAGTCAGATGAGACGAAAGTTTTTGGCGATCCTGGCTTGGGTGGAGTGCCCCAGCATAGGGGCTCCTTTTCTTTTAAATTAAGTAGGTACTAACATTAGTTATAAGTCCTATACTTAAGTTTTTACTAACAAAAATGGATCTATTTTAGTTGTCCAATAAAGATTTTTTATTATTATATTATTATTATAAAACTTCAATGTTTAGCTATATGAAAATATAGAATTATCTAACATGGACCGGGACGACAGGCGTACTAGAAGAGAGACCTACGCTCAGCAGTGGGTGATAATGGGCTGATGATGGTGATTGAACCGGTAAATAAATGAACCAGGATTTGTGTGTAAAAAATATTAACTAGGAAAAAATTACGATTGAAGCTTTAGTATTTTGTGTAGGTATGTAAACACTAGGCAATGAATCTTGTAACCTCTTGTCCTGGGTTCAGTCGAGTGTTTGACGTTGTTTATTTATTTATTAGGCACACAACACAATACACAGAAAATGCATGAGTAACAGAAAAACACATTAAAGGTGATCCATTCTGTGCATCAAACACATGCGTGCACAATCATAAACAGATCCAAAGTTCAGTAAGTTAACTAAACTAAAACAATTTAAGGCGAGGCATTTTCGCGCGAACTACGATTTTAGGAGGTGAGGTGTGGGGGCCGCCCGCGCGTCTCACTCCGCGCGCTGTCCATTTCTCGTAACGTTAGCACTACGCCACAGTATAAATATTTCAGCTGTTATACTATGATCAACTTCTATTAATGTAAAATGTTATTTTTGTCAGTTTTAAATAAGCTAAGTAATAATTTATTACTTTATATCTATAAATATAAAACAAAGCCGTGTTTGTTGTTTGAAAAAATACATAGGTTATATTAATAAAATTGCCGTGACTTTGTATATTCGCTGCTTAGATAACATGCAAAAAAAAATATCACCACATTTATTACGTTTATTATCGTATACATTCTGTTTGGATATTCTGCTTGGATCTGTTTTTAGGGTTCCGTACCCAAAGGGTAAAAAACGGGACACTATTACTAAGACTTCGCTGTCTGTCTGTCTGTCCGTCCGTATGTCACCAGGCTGTATCTTATAAACCGTGATAGTTAGACAGTTTTTTTTAGAAGATGTATTTCTGTTGCCGCAATTATTTTATTTATTTCGAACACATACAGTCGTAACAACAAATATAAATTACCATAATTATTACGTTTATGATTGTATAAATTCAGCTTGGTTCTGTTTTGTGTATTATGTGACAAACTAATGATGTTATAATATACTCACTCATCATTGATATTATTTTGAGATAATTTATCATCACATTCTGCAAGTCATTCTTTATCAGCTGTAGAGTTTATAGTCAATAGTAAATAATATAAAAAATAAATAGATCGGACTATTTTATGGTATTATTGTTTAGTACATGATCCACTTACCCATCTGTCGTTGAAGTATTGAAATTCACAGGTTGCAATTCTACTAATGGACTGGTAGTATTAGATACTCGTGACTGCTTTTTCGACCTAAATTAAATAATTAATTAATTATAGGGTACTCGTACATAGGTACATACTTTTGGTCATACTGATATAATTTAGTCTGTGGCAAGTAATGACGAAAATTTACGAAATCAACTAAAATTATAAAAAATTCTCATATACCTGAGGAGAAACATTAAGAATAAAAAAATTGGGCCACTTTTAGAAATATTGTTGCGTGCTTAGTAATTTTACTTTAAAAAAAATGAGTAAACTTCATAATTTTACTATAAAAGGGAGTAATTTACATACCGTTTCTTAAAGTTCTCTTTCCCTCTCCTTCTTTTAGATATTAACACTGATTTCTTCCTAACTTTTTTTTTTTTACTAGCCATTTTCAATTATTACACTGTGGCAAGAATGTAAGAACGGGCGGAGAAAATTTGGCACAGGTCTAACGTTGGCAAGCGCCCGATTGCGACTGACGCGGTAGCGGGCGGCGCGGCGTCTTGTCAAACTGCTGGGAAATATTCAAGTTTTGGGATTAATAATTAACTCAAAATTATAGGACTTTAGTTGAAACCCAAATTTTAGCAGGTTCTCTGTAGTATTTTAAGAGAAACATTTTTATATAAAAATGATGTGTAAAGTCAGAAATTTTATTAATAAGATATTCGATTTAGACTTTTACATTAAGCTGTCTTTGGATTTTTTTATGATCGAGTAAAGTATACCCTATCTTGTAACAAATTAGCACATTCCTCAGACAATATCCTTAAGTATATTGTATATTTTTTGCAAGACCGATATTAAGGAGTAAATACCAAAAAATTTGATATAGTAAAACGTTTTTCTCCGCTTTTTCACTGGTGACTCGCCTTAAATAATACTTACATATAATACGATACTTATGGAAGTTACAGTTAATTGCAAATAATTAACAAAATTATAAAAACACGGCTAAGGTACAAAAAGTGAATCAAAACAAAACAATGTGAAATACAAAACATTGTTGTGGGTTAACGCAATACAACAGCACTGATATACAATCGGTGCGTTGTAATGCAATGCAAGATCACAAGAACACCTTATTATAAGTTATTTCTAAAAGTAGGTACTGCGACTAATTCCGAATATATCTAGATCTACATTAACAGATTGATCATCATTGTTATCCGAGGCGTTACAACTCTCAAGTTCGTTATAGGACCGACACATACCTTCGCACCACAGGGCTATTTTTAGACACATTATTTCTGTATACCTAAGTCATTAGTGTAAAATACATTAAATAAGCTGCGTCTGAGAATATTTTTTTTTTATTTATAAGTTGTATGATTTGATCTCAGACCAAGAGTATGTTACGTCAGCGAGAGGTCAAGTTCAGTATCAAGAGCTAACTTAAATATAACATCTCTGGAAAAAACCTACATTTTAAACGGTTTTATTTTTCATCTCTATTTTTAGAGTCTCAAGACAGCACAATAGGATCTAATTGTAGGTACAGACATCATGTATTATACTGAACTTTTATAAAGAAGATATGTACCTATAGTCGTATGTTACATACCTACTTAGTAATAATTTTCAATAGGTACAACACTCCGTTGCAGAATCTTCCTTACTAAACATAATTACTAAATGGGTAGGTACCGATTTAATCATAAATGTACATTATCACATCACAATATACTTAAGTCAACATCCTTGCCTATATAGTACCCGAAGATATTCTTACGAGGTTATTTAAATATTAAGTATTTTAGTCTACACTAAAAGAAAATTTGATGAATCAAGTATGAGTTGCGCAACTAACCTTCTCTTTAGACCAGATAAATTATATTATTTAAGCTAAACGATTTTTAAAAAATAATAAATATTTCAGGACATATCACACAGCGCCATCTAGCCCCATACTAAGCTTACGCTTGTGTCATGGGTACTAGATAACGGATATAATACATATATACTTTTCTTTTGTAAATACATACTTATTATACATAGAAACGACCAGACTCAACACAAGTAATTACACATGTTAATATTCATAATTACTTGTGTTATGCGGGAATCGAACCCGCACCCCTAAATTAGAAGGCAGAGCCACTACCAACAAAGCTAACGGAGCAGTCAAATTACATTTAGATATGAAAAGTAACCTTTTGTACTTCCATACGTGAACTACGTGCTTACCTATGATTAGGTATATAAATAGGTACTTAGTAAACAAATCTCACGTATTATAATAAAATGCGTATTTGGATAGTAGGTACCTACGTGCTGTGTAAAGCGAGTATGTACTAGACTAGTCGGACATGCAAAAACCATTATCTAGACCAGCTTCCGAGCTATTTACATAACGTTACTGACAAGGTTGTTCAATATTTTGCGATATTTCCTATCCGAATTGAATACGCGTAGGAGTGAACAAACATAATAAGTATGATAGGAGATTAGTTACTCGTGGTAGGTTTGTGCTAAGGTAAGTTTATCAAAAGCCTTAATTATATCCAAGTCAGAGTAAGCAACTAGTACATTGCTTGAGAATTTGTACAACAAATAGAAACATAATATGTATGACAGACTGGCTTGAAAATACTACATCTTCAGATATATATAAATATTATGTACCTATTACTTTCAGCAAAAACCTATCATACTGAAACTTTTATGAACAAAAACTTTGTTTGGGGCTTTACCCATGGATCATGTAGTTGTCCCAATAAATAAATTTTAAATTTGAATTGAAATTTAGCTGTTTTTAATATCATTAAAAGTTGTACCGTTAACCGTTCCCAATACGAAACGCCTATACAAATGCTCATAAAACTACACGCACGTGTGAGCAAATATCCGGATATTGGTAGAGCTGCACAAATACACAAGTTAGGCTCCGATTATAGTCAAACCTTCATGTTAATCCCCTAGATTGCAATCAAAAGGCCGCAATAATCAATAACACCTACTTGTTTGATAATTACAGACGGTATTTTATATACGACTGGTGGGTGCTCGCGACTTCGCTCGCATTAAGAAGTAAAACATGCATCCCTTATTTCACCCCTTTAAAAGTGACATTTCCAAAAATCCTTTCGTAGCGGATGCCTGCGTCATAACATCTACCTTCATTCCAAATTTAAGCCCAATCCGTCCAGTGGTTTGGGCTGTGCGTTGATAGATCACTATAGGTGTCAGTCAGTCAGTTACCTTTGATTTTTATATATTTAGATATTTCATTGTTATAAGTCGTTAGGTACGTACGTACAGATAGTTATTCTGACATTACAGCTAGAATGGACAAGCAAGATGCATTTCATAGGTATTGTCATCCGTTCCCTGTAAAAATATTGCAAGGTAGGTACCTACTTATATAAAAACGAAAATGTATTTGTTAGGGTACATATTGGTGTATTTGTTCTATTTTCATGCCATTAAACAACTTAATTGTTATTATAGCAACGAATCACACTATACAAACTTCTCAGCATATTACTCTTTACCAGGGAGTGGCATAGGCTTCTTTATACATGGACTAATTACACTATTAATTCATATTTAGTTAATTGCCTACTGTTATTTTTTTTCATAAGGGACCACAGCTTTTTCATTTACAATTAGTTGATTCTCACAAACTGTTGAGTATGTTCGTAGGTCCATCTAACATAATAAACAAGCGCAATAGTCTGAATGTCAATACTTAAATCTATAATTTCATGTTCAGGTTGTGCATACATCATCTTTATCCAAATATCAATGTAATCGACATTATTTAGCTAGTAGCACTGGTACCGCGGTACTTTCGACCTCTGTAATGTTTGTCAACTCCGAACCCAGTCGATGGCACTTCAGCCAGCTTCTATATAGAGGTGCTTGGTGGCTAACGCGTCATTTTTGGCACTTATTTCAGTGCAATGTACAAGTTGTCCGACTCTCAAGCAGTTTCTGTACAAATTAAAGGATATTGAAATTCAAATTTTAAGAAAAACAATGCTAACGTCTCTTGTGTTATTAGTTTTAACGGAAGCGGCATATCGATAGCAAATTTATTGTTATTATTTTACTTATAAAAGCCTACCGACTTAAACCTTATAATTATATTTTTATAAGTATTTTGTTGGTTCGAAAAAATGTTGGTAGCAATTTTACTAATTGTTTTTGTGAGCTGGGTGATAGTGATGCGATGGCAGAAGAGAGGCATGTTCAAACTATGGAGCCAGTTAAAAAATGACCTGACTATGTACCCCATTATTGGACACGCTTACTTGTTCTTGGGCACAGATGAAGGTGAGATTACTTACCAGTTGATGTACATTTTTTTTTATTCAAAGTCTATCAATGTATACATTTTTACTATCTTATTTATCCTATCTATTATCTCCTAATATATTTGTTTCAGATCGTATGAAAGTATTTCAGAAATTCGGAATGGAAGCATACAAAACACAAGGGCTGTTTGCGCTCTGGCAAGGCAGTCGGCTATACGTTAGTGAGTTTACAGTGTATTTCATTGCTTTATCATGTTTCTTATCAAAGCAAAAAAAAACTCACAATGTTAGAGTAATTTTTTTCCCTTTTCAATTAGTTTACCACACTATTGCGTTTGATTGTATCTTATTTTTATGACATTAATATAAAGCGTGAATGTTTCCAGACATTAGTGACCCTGAGCTGGCGGAGCCCGTGCTGAAATACTGCCTGGAGAAGGATGATGTCCTCAAAGTATCCAGGAGGCTCACTGGCAACGGCAGCGTCTTTGCATCAGGTTTGTACAATGCACACGAAAACAATAGGTACATGATATTAATGTGAAATACTCAACAACATGTGTACAGTAAGGTAAGTAAGTTGACCAACTTTGTTGTACGCTTTGATTTAATAAATTTGTAGCTTTATGAGTATTATGTATGGAATTACATAAATTGTTTTTAAAAACAATTTTATGTTAGTTAAAAATCTAATAAATACAATATGGCAACGCTATTTCATCATAGAATTCCAATAATATGGAATAGAATTATTAATAACATTAATGGAAAGAACAACCACGCCTTAGTCATGGTTTCCCGTCATTTAATTCCCACGTCCCAGTGCCCATCTGGCGTCCGCGGCGCAAGTTCGTGGCGCCCACGTTCAGCCCCAAGAACCTGGCGCAGTTCAGCCAGATCTTCGCGCGGCAGAGCTCCGTGATGGTGGACCAGCTGCGCCCCGCCGCCGGGGGCGGGGCCTTCTCTATTTGGAAGTACATCACTACTTACTCCATGGACTCTGTTTGTGGTAAGTAGTAAATATGTATACTTAAATATCAGCGCAACAGGATATCAGCGCTGGTGGCCCTGTGACAGCAGCATTAGGCTGAGTTGCGGCTGTATTGGGGCACCACATTCTTAACATGTAAGTTTAGTAAGTAAATAAGTTAAGTTTGTGTGTGTCTCAATAAATATATTTCTATTTTTTTTTTAAATAAATAACAGTAATGGCGAACAAAAATATAAATTGTTTAACAATAACAATTGATGATCTTCTTTCTATACGTCAGTTAAATACTATAAGTTGGTATTAACTCTGTAAATCTAGGTACTTCATAACAAAAAACTATATATAGGTATGTATGTACGTAGACATGAAGTTTTTACATGAATAAACAATTATTTCTAGAGTCCACTCTGGGTATAAAGGCGGACACGCAGCGGCAGCCCGAGCAGCCGTTCCTGCTGGCGTTCGAGGAGCTGTGCAAGCTGGACGCGGCGCGCTTCTGCCAGCCCTGGCTGCACAATGAAGCTGTCTACAGCCTCACCGCGAGCGGCCGCCGCCATGACGTGTGCCGCGCCCAGCTGTGCGGCTTTATTGATCAGGTCAGATCAATCAACCACTTTACGTTACAAATTATATTAATTCACTTTAATGTGCGAGTGTGACTCAGCGGTTCCAGTGCCTGCTTTTCATCCAGACGCACTCTGGTTCGAATCCGGCCCTACACCAATGACTTGTATTTTCAAGTTAAGTGTAAATTTGCACACGCTTAACGGTGAAGGATAACATCGTGAGGAAACCGACATATTTGAGGACCACAATATCCGAGGACATGTGTCTTCCGTGGAAGGACCTGGTCGCCCACCAGGATGTATCTGTCTAAGAAATTTCCCCTATCGAATTAATTCTGCGGGGGAGTCACGAGCCTCAGTCATGAGGAAATACGACTCAAGAGACCTAAATCTGAAAGAATGTGTGCGACTTATACAGCTTCATCTTCTTTGTATCACTTGATTTAGTAGTTTATTTACCTATTCCTCAGTATGCCGTAACAAATCTTTTAAAATTTTCAGATTATCAAAGAAAAGAGGCAAAGCATGGCAGAAGAAAAAGCTAAGCAACCAGAATCCGATCAACGTACGTAATATTCACAATTAATTTTGTTATAAAATGTAAAGCTAAAAACTAGTAAACCAGTGACAGTACGTGTATTTTAGTCCATTTACATTTTTAAAAACATTTTTGACAATCAAAACTAGATTCCTCCCGACTGAATACCTAGTAAGAATTATAATATAGGTACTAGCTGTGCCAGCGACTTCGTCCGCGTGGAAATCATATTTTATTTTTGCAAACAACCTCTTCAGCTTTATAAATTATAGCTGTTACCCACGACTTGAACCGTTTTCGCAGCGCACGCAACGGAAACCCTCAAAGATGAATAATTTTCCCCGTTTTTTTCACATTTTCCATTGTTTCTTCGCTCCAATTAGTAGCAGCGTGATATTATATAGCTTAAAGCCTTCCTTCATTGTATCCCTCCTAGTAGCTAAATGTGGAAAAAAAATCCTTTCTTCCCTACCAGTAGAAATAGAGCAGTAGGGATATGTGGAACAGGGGATAAATGGTATATTCAACACAAAAAGATTTTTTCAATTCGCACCAGTAGTTCCGGAGATTAGCGCGTTCAAACAAACAAATAAACTCTTCAGCTTTATAATATTAGTATAGATTTAAAATGTATTTATTTGCCTGCCGATCATTATCACAATTTCGGTTGTCTGTCACATCTCCATGAAAATAATCCAATAATTTTGAAGCAACGAGTAAATGCTGTAAAATACAATAAAAGCTATTCCTGCAGACTCGTGCAAGCAGATGAAGACCTTCCTAGAGCTGCTGATAGAGTCGTCGGCGGCTGCGGGGGGGTTCTCGGACCTGGAGCTGCGCGAGGAGACCCTGGTGCTGGTGCTGGCTGGCACCGACACCTCCGCCGTGGGCACCGCCTTCACCGCGCTCATGCTGGCCGACAACCAGCACGTGCAGGATAAGGTGTACCAGGAGTAAGTGGATGCTTACTTTTAAAGATGGTATTTTTTTACTACAAACTGTTTGCTGTTAAGCAGTAGTAGTAATAGATATTTTCTAAGCACGCTAAATTGTAGGTCCCGGCTGTTTGTCTAGTACGGCAGTCGTTAAGTCATGTTAGAGGCTATTAGGCGGCTTGATGAACTCTCGACACCAGAGTAGGTCGCTCTCATTCGATAAGAAGAAGATTATGTTACTAAGAACAATAATCTTAGTAGTTAAATAGTAGGTGTGAGTTGTTTTAGTATTGGATACCATCTTCATATTGAAGTCCAAAGGTCAGTTGGCAAAACTTCTTGCAATCCCCTGCTAGATAGCTTTCTTTCTTTTAGATGTGGGTGTACCCACACCCACATCTAAAAGCTTAGTTTCAAATTTATATACAATCTATATATATAAAACTTAAAGGTGACTGACTGACTGACTGATATAGTGATCTATCAACGCATAGTCCAAACCACTGGACGGATTGGGCTGAAAATTGGAATGAAAGTAGATGTTATGACGTAGGCATCCGCTAAGAAAGGATTTTTGGAAATGCCACTTTTCAAGGGGTGAAATAGGGGATGCAAGTTTTACTTCTTAATGCGAGCAAAGCTGCGAGCACCCACTAGTTACTTATACTTTACAAAATGGTGAATGAATGTGTGATTCCCACACAGGTTAGAGGAAGTATTCGGCGCGTCAGAGCGGGCCGTGTCGGCGTCAGACCTGACGCAGCTGCGCTACCTGGACGCAGTGGTGCGAGAGAGCCTGCGCCTCTACCCGCCCGTGCCCGTCATTGTTAGGAAGGTGCTGCAAGACCTCACCTTGCGTACGTACACTCTAAAATGCTACTTTGTTTACGATATTTGTTATAAGTGTTTTTATTGATTGGACCTTGAATACTATTCATTTTATATATTTACACCCCAAAACCGTGTTTTTGTACTACTTACTGAGTACCAACTTAACGTATAATTTCCATCACACTTGCTTCGAAATACCACTTCGGAAATGGTATTTTTTTATCGAAACATTACTCTAGCTACCAACAATAACGCTTATAAAACTCTAGCGACGGGTCACGTGTTGTCCAAGAACTGCGGCGTGTTGATCAACATGTGGGCCATCCATCGCAACCCTCAGTACTGGGGGGCAGACGCGTCGGAGTTCCGCCCCGAGCGCTGGGCAGAGCTCGCCCTCAAGCACCCCGCCGCATTCATGCCCTTCAGCTACGGACCTCGGGGGTGCATCGGTGAGTCCTTGGAAACATTTTACTGTCAAGAGTCTGTTGTTACCAAATCAATCCTTCTTTTTATTCAACAGCAACGTGCAAGATGTAGGTATCTGAAAGACGTTCAGATTGTTCTACTGAAGAAACGATGACCGCAAGCTTCTTTTGGTATCAAGCTTCTTATCTAACTAGTTTTAGAAGCATATTTGGCTTCATAAACTAATCTGTCTGGTTCCAGGCTACCGCTACGCCACGATGTCTATGAAGACCGCTCTGGCGACCCTCCTGCGCCGCTACCGGCTGCAGCCGGCGCGCGCCGCCACCGCGGACACGCCGCTGCGGACCAAGTTCGACGTCATGATGAAACACGTCGACAACTTCCAGCTGCGGCTGGAGCTCAGGGACGGAGGGAAGGAGCTTAGTACATGTGATGGTGCCGCTAATAAATTATAACATTGAAAATTATCTGCATGTCGTTTCTATTTAAATCTAAGTTGATGCAACATGCAAATGACGTGTCTCATAATTCAGCGTGATACTACGTGTAATCGGATATTATGATATTTATGTGTGTAACAATAATGCTACAATATTATCGCCTTAATCCTACATTCGTAAACATATTCACATGACATAATAAATGTAATCAAAAACTTGATCATTAATATGGTCGGAGAGCCCTTTGATAACGATTTAATTAATTTGCTCATGATTAGCAGGGCTAATTAGTATTAGCATAACCAATGTTTTGTTTTGTAGAAAAACATATGCAAATATTATTTTATAGGTTTACGGACAGTGGTTTAATCTCTGTTAGTTATAGCGCCTAGAGACTCTTTATTTGTTATGTTGAATGTGCTGCGGGTAATTCTGTTTAATTGTTGCGGAAGTAATTACTCATAATTCGACAAACATAAGTTAATACCTACAGTTATAGAGAAGGGTACTCATTTCTATTTACTTTATTTGTATAAAAATATCTATTAAATTATTTGCATAAATGATATCATTGGAATTATTTAGTATTTTATCGTTTGTGAAAACAGAGGCTGTACTAACTACTTACACTATTATAATACTAGAACTCTATCGTTGCACTCTCTAATCGATCCAAGATGCATTAACTATAAATAACTAGCTGGTGCCCGCGACTTTGTCCGCGTGGAATAGTTATTACCATAAAAACGGTTCTAGTGAGTTAACCTTAAAAGATAGACATATATTGTCGAAAACATTTTGTTAGATTATTTAAAGAGAAATAATTCTATCTTACTTTTTTTTGTGATATCTTGAACCGTTTTCGCAGTGCACGCAACGGAAGCCCTCAAAGATGAATAATTTTCCCCGTTTTCTGCCACATTTTCCAGTATTTCTTAGCTCCTATTAGTTGCAGCGTGATGTTATATAGCCTAAAGCCTTCCTCGATAAATGGTCTATTATATACAAAAAGAATTTTTCAATTCGCACCAGTAGTTCCTGAGATTAGCGCGTTCAAACAAACAAACAAACTCTTCAGCTTTATAATATTACTAGCTGGTGCGCGCAACTTCGTCCGCGTGGAATAGTTATTACCATAAAAACGGTTCAAGTGAGTTAACCTTAAAAGATAGACATATACTGTTACAAACATTATGTTAGATCATTTCAAGAGAAATAATTCTTTCATACACATTTTTTTGATATCTGGAACCGTTTTCGCAACGCACGCAACGAAAGCCCGCAAGGATGAATATTTTCCCCCCTTTTTTTCACATTTTCCATTGTTTCTTCGCTCATATTAGATGCAGCGTAATGTTATATAGCCTAAAGCTTTCCTCGATAATATATGGTCTATTCAACACAAAAAGAATTTTTCAATTCGCACCAGTAGTTCCTGAGAAAACAAACGAACAAACTCTTCAGCTTTATAATATTAGTATAGATAAGAGAAAAGCCATCAAAGCTATTTAAAATATACATATGTAGGAGGTACCTATATGTAAAACAAAATACAGATACCTAGGGCCAGACAATTATTGGCGTAAAAGTGAAGAGGCTTTCCTCAGCAGTGTCAAAACAGTCAAAACAGATATATTTTATTAACAGATGTTGTATATCAAATAACCAGGTAGGTATATAAATGTATAAAGAATAACTACCAATAACATTAAATTTGCCACCACAGTTTAAATACACATGCCTTATATTTCTAATTTATCTGTAGGTATCACATGTCGAGTGTTCTTATATTATGCAAATATATTTAAATCTATATACATTCTACATACTTACATTCATTAGGCTCTAGAAGCATAAAAAAATATTAAAATATGTATATGTAAACAACTCGCTTCATTATAAAATTATCCACCAAATATACAAATAGGTACAAAACAACTTAACTACATTTATTAGCCCCCTTAAATACATAACAAATAAAATGCCAACAAGTGTTAAAAATCATGAATATTCCAGAACTTCAATTGTAAAATTATACCAATATATAAGTAGTATGGAGGAAAAAATGATAAAAGTACTTGAATGTTTAACAGGGCGGACGAAGCCGCCATCAAACTCAAACTCTAAATATATTTTTTGTAAATAATAATATTTTACTAGTCACACATTTGCAATATACCAGCTCAGGCAGTGAGCCATTAGTTAGTGAAACTCTATATAGATAATAGAGAGTAGGTCGCAGCGGGACAATACTCCTGTTTGTCCTGTTTCATCTGCAATGGATGAATGGATATCCGCAAAGAAACGCCTGATTCAATCCATTAGTAAGTGTTCCAGAGAAAAAGAAAACATTTATTGTATCAGATTTAACAGACAAACAGCAAGCAAGTTACCTCTATAGCTTGCTGCTAGTGATAGCAGGCAGCCCCGCGTCCCTGTACAGGGTGTTCCAGAAGGACAGTCTCGGTGTGTCCGCGAGCTGGGAGGGGGGGCCGAGCGGGGCGCGGTGCGGCGCGCGGGGGGAGAACTGCGGCCATGACCGGCGGGGCTGCGGGGCGCTGCAACCATACGATATACAAGCATACATTAGAAATAAACTGGGAGATAACTCTGACCTCATAACACAGCCTAATGGCTACCACCAGGTCAGAGGATTCGAACGATTTTGTGACAGTTTTTTGGCAAATAAATATTTTTGTGTTTTATACACCGCAGGCTGACGGCTGAAGGTCAATGTACGGACATCTAAGACAACAATATACACGGTGACTGCTAACTGGCCTTAGTACGTCAAGCGACAGTTTGTCTGTTCGCCGAATTTGTTTTAAAGAAGAATGTAACTGCTTAGGAAACAGCGACTTGATGGCGTGAATTTTGCTTTTTGAAATTTGCTATGATATAAAAATATTTGTGGTAGCATGAAATCCTAAAAGCGACTTACGCTACTTATCTTTACTTCAACATTGAACTGATTATGACGATGAATTGAAAGTGTTATTTTTATTATACCTATCTTAGTGCAAAAACAGATATAAAAACCACTTACCCGGTCTTAGCAAAATCAGTCCATATTTTAGTTAATCCATGAACGATGGGTTCCAGCTGTTCCCTCTGTTCATGATACACATCCTTGTTCATGTCGCCGTAGAACAAGTAGAACAGGTCGTCCGCGTGACAAGCTCCTTCTTTATCTCCGTCGCCGAGCAAATGTTTTATCACATTCAAATCCGTGTCGTATTCAAATCTATACAAAAATACAGGCATTTTACATACACTGTAAAAATGTGCAAATCTGTATATTTGATAGCTAAAATGCATATCTGTAGCCAAGTTTGTGACTTCACTGTGTCGTTCAGCACTGAAACCTTTTCCTTCCGTGTAGAATTTGATTATTCTTTGACCGAATTCGTTCATTTTGGTGCTAGATAATTTGGCGGCAATTTCTCTCGGAACCAAATAAGAAGGATTTTCATTTAAGAACTTAATTTTTCTTATCATCGATTCCGTCATCAGCAGACCTTCGGCCGAAGTGTAGCCGATAATTAGCGGGACTTTATTTATCTTATTCGAGAGTAATAAAGTAGCCGGATCTTCGGTAATGAACGGTTCGACATTTTCGAATCTTTTTTCTATATTAGGTACAAAATGCATCGGCAGATGTCGCCTTTTCTCGTCTTCTGTGGCCGTTTTGAACGTCATCTTTACTAGGTCCGAGGCGGGCACACTTTGTAGGAAGTTTAACAGTTCTTTTGTATCTGTTATATCTTTTCCTAGAGCTTTAGCTATGCGGGCGGCTCTATCCCGGGATCTGTGTGCGAGCGCCCAGTTGTTGAGGCAGGAGCCGCTCTGTGCTACAGCTCGGTGGAACAGCCCCGCGGACGCGGGGGACAGCAGGTGGTACGTGACGGACGCAGCCCCCGCGCTCTCACCGAATATAGTCACATTGTTTGGATCTCCGCCGAACTTGGATATGTTCTGTTGGACCCACTTCAGTGCTAGCACCTGGTCCTTGAGGCCGGCGTTACCTGGCACCTCGGGAGTGTCTGAAATTATACAATACATATGCTAATATTTAAAAATTACAAACACTTCAAAGAATCAATAAAGTAGAAGGGTTAGTAATATCTGATCCTGCTCATGTAAGTATTCAAATAAAAAAAAACAATATGCAAACATAATAGGTAATAGAAAAGTTTTAGATAGTGAATCTGTCACATTATATCATATCAGTGAGTGGTATAGTGTGTGAGTACCTAGCGCCAGGAAGCCCAGCACCTCGAGCCTGTAGTTGAGCGTGGCGAGCACCACGCCGTGCTGCACCAGGAAGTGCGGCCCGTACTGCGAGCTGTCTCCGGAGCCGGACATGAAGCCCCCGCCGTGGATGAACACCATCACAGCCGCCTTGCCAGACAGGCTCTGGAATTAAAGCTTCACTCAATAGATCATCATTCCTTTAGATATTATAAATGCAAAAGTATGTATGAAAGTATGGCCTGTAATCAAACGCAAGCCGTGGTAAAAAAAGCCCCTTACTGTGGCATGACTACTTTTTATCCCGTTACAACACAGGTAAAATAAATAAATAAGTTGGTAGAAACCAATGGGCTTTTGCAGTTTTTTTAAACTGAAACACTCCTACCATATAACCAGTTTCACCTTAGAGTACCTATACATTCAAGCAGCCTCAGTCTGTATGTTGTTCATGCCATACTGAGGATAGATGTCACCGTGGGAGTGAGCGTCTCTTACGTATAGCCATGGCGCTGGAATGTCTCATGGCTCAGAGCGTATCTAGTCCTAAATCATCATCATCATTTCAGCCTGTATGTGGCCACTGCTGAGTATAGTATCAGTAATAATCAGATAGATAGATAGTAAAACACCACATAGGTATAAAAAACAATACAAAATATAAACATAGAAACTAGTAATAATCATTTATTGTTAGTAAAAATAGGTTTCTTTACAGTGGTCTTAAAAATAGTTACAAATAAATAAATATTTCGGGACATTGCACACAGCGCCATCTAGCCCCACACTAAGCAAACGCTTGTGTACAAGTATCTCTAGTTTATATTGTCGGGTGTACTAACATATCTTCAGTCTCACCTTGGTGTACACATTCAAGTAGAGGCAGTCCTCGCTACCGGCCGCAGTCTGCATGGTGTTCATGTCGTACTGCGGACACATGCTGCCGTGCGCGGTGGCAGCGCGGACCCCGGCCCACGGCGCGGGGGGGAGAGGGGCCTGGGGATTAAGGATACAGGTTTCTCTAATTACCAGTACATTCAGAGATGATGCAAAGTTACCAGAGATGAAGATGATTACCAGTATTTTCAGAAGTATAGAATAATCTGTATATTGATAGGACGCAGCGAAAATAAATACAAGAGAATAAATGAAAAAACAAATGGTGAAAGAATGTAACGGAAGATTATGTAATGGGGTCCTATTCTGGGGTCTTTGCATAGGTGAATTAACACTGAGTTAGAGGTAGAGTGAATCTTGTTTCAACATACTAACCTTAAATCGCAGTTCCCCGACAGGTGGCGCGGCGTACGGTATCCCCTTGAAGCTGTAGTACTGAGTGCCATCTAGCAGAGTGTCCGTGGCCCCGCGCAGCTTGCCGTACTGCGTGCTCACTATAGGACCCTCGGACTGGAAATATAGAAATCAACATTATTTACACCACTTTACTAATTAGAAAATCCGTGGACATGTGTCTTCCGTGGAACTACCACGATGTATCTGCACAAGAGAACTCCCCTAACTTCCTGACTAATTCTGGGGAAGTCAAGACCCTCAGTCATAAAATAAATAATAATAGGTAATAAATATTTCCGGACTTCGCACACAACGCCATCTAGCTATAACGAATATATCTAATATTTAAATACTTTTCTTTTGTAAATACATACTTATTTTACAAAGAAACCACCAGACTGAACACAATTACAAATTTTAAATTCGAACCCGCAACCCTAGATTAAAGGCAGAATCGCTACCAACTAAGGAAACAGACCAGTCAAACATAGACCAATGTACATTATAGTTTTTGTATAGAAGTATTAGAGGGTCCCGCGACTGACACGGGCTACTTGCCATCATGACACTACCTACGCAGCAATGTCAACAGCATCTACTAGTAAGTAAATATAACAAATATATTATTTACAAGTACTGGATTGTAGAAACCACAAATGTTCGTAAACACTTGTTTGAATTTGCCGCCAGTTTTTATCAAGGCTATATCAAACTGTACAAAGGTCAACTCACTTACCATTTTGATAAAAGTAAACAAACAATCACTAAAGTTAAAGAATACTTCAACTAGCAAATGCAAATAAAAATTGAAGTAAGTACTATCCGATGAACGTAATAAATTCTAGGACACTTGTGAGAAATACTTATAATTTTGTTATGTATTGTTTACAAAAATATATCATCTAAATAAAAACTACACTAAGTGAGTGCACTTATTACGTTATTACTTGGAATGGAAATGTCATTGATATGGAAATCAGATGAAATGTCAGATAATAGTACTATCTCGTTCTTTCATACGCCAATCAGACAATTTGTGCTTGCCATCACTTTCTAACATTAGCCCCTTCTCAATAATATGTTTGAAATAATTAAACTTATTCTGTGGCGTATATGAAATTGGGATGATCAAGGTGTATTTTCTTGGTAAAATAATGAGGCACCCAGAAATAACTATCAAAGTTATAAATGTTATGGCAACTGTCAAAACTGTTGCCTGTTTTAAATGTAATAGCAATATGCGTTACAGGGGTTGCTAAGATATTTATGAATTATTCAGTTTTAAAACAATACATAAAGGAACCCTATATGTACAAAATAAATAAATGAAAATTGTGTCAAAAATGTAATAAAATTAACAAATAATAAATAAACAACGACAAATCACTACATGTTCAGTAGTATATCAAACATGTAGAATACCTTGGAAATAATGGACTTACCTACTTAATTTTTTTTAATTCTTTATAGGTAGGTACTTCAATATTATTCGTCCACTAATTCACCTGAAGCGACCTGAATACCCACAAGCACAAGCGGACACTGTGGCCCAAGGTAGAACATACTTGTAATGGGAACTGGCTCTCAAGAGATTAGGTACACAGTCTAGCCAGTCTAGCGCTGGGCGACAGATTTTATACCGAGTTACTGGTGACTTATGTATATCTTGTTGAGTATTTAAACAAAACGTTACCTATTCATATTTTCAGCACAGTTTTCCAGTTACCCAGTATATGAACAAGCATCTACTATGTACCTAGGTAAGTTTACCTTCTAAACAACTACAGTTCTACATAGTAAGCTACAACATACTTTTTATTGGAAAATGAGCGAAAATAATCACGACCGGCAGGATTCGAACCTGCGTATTTCGGATTACCGTCCCGAACGCCTTAACCACTAGGCTACGGTCTACTAACTGCCAGGCGCGAAAATCCACACTCATTTCCATACACTTCAGACTGAGCGGCTGATGGCGCCACTTGTGCTGTCAGAATATGTCTAACAAGCACTCATATCGATGTACTATGGACACCTGATATGACGAGAAATGGGCCTTTCGCGTTTTAATACATATCGATGTACTAGGTGTCCATAGTACATCGATATGAGTGCTTGTTAGACATATTCTGACAGCACAAGTGGCGCCATCAGCCGCTCAGTCTGAAGTGTATGGAAATGAGTGTGGATTTTCGCGCCTGGCAGTTAGTAGACCGTAGCCTAGTGGTTAAGGCGTTCGGGACGGTAATCCGAAATACGCAGGTTCGAATCCTGCCGGTCGTGATTATTTTCGCTCATTTTCCAATAAAAAGTTTAATTTAAAACAACCATAGTGCAGGTTTAGCACTTAATAAAAATTAACTCATAATTAAAACGCGAAAGGCCCATTTCTCGTCATATCAGGTGTCCATAGTACATCGATATGAGTGCTTGTTAGACATATTCTGACAGCACAAGTGGCGCCATCAGCCGCTCAGTCTGAAGTGTATGGAAATGAGTGTGGATTTTCGCGCCTGGCAGTTAGTAGACCGTAGCCTAGTGGTTAAGGCGTTCGGGACGGTAATCCGAAATACGCAGGTTCGAATCCTGCCGGTCGTGATTATTTTCGCTCATTTTCCAATAAAAAGTTTAATTTAAAACAACCATAGTGCAGGTTTAGCACTTAATAAAAATTAACTCATAACTACAACATACTGTTACAGATATGTTTATCTATAGTGATGTGATGGTAACATACTCCTAAGCTCCAACTACTAAAAGCTAGGCAGTCCAGCTGCTGCATACATTTTGTTCCAGATGTGCATCCTGTCGGAGTCTGCTCGAGCACATGTCTTCATTTCCTCTCCGATGTAGAAGTATTCCGCTCCCGAGGGAGTGTAGGGATGCCAAGTCACAGGTGAAGATGGTGGGGTGGGGTTACTGGAATATAATGTACACTTTTATTATAATTCTTTTGGTTTTGTACTTAACAAAAATAAAGATCTAGAGATGAATAATATGACAATATTATACACCTAAGCTAGCTTGTTTATATTTGTTTGAAAAAGTATTTAAATGCCACAGATCAGGCAACTTTATGCATGAATAAAAGTATGGCATGATGAAGGATAAACAGTATATTGTATATGACTCCATAGTTCTATTTTATACAATCATAAGTGCTAGATTTATGCAATAGGGCCAACGAGACAATGTACATATTTAAGTAAGTATATATAATAATAATAATAATAAATATTCCGGGACATTGCACACAGCGCCATCTAGCCCCACACTAAGCAAACGCTTGTGTCGTGGGTACTAGACAACGGATATAATACTTATATACTTTTCTTTTGTAAATACATACTTATTATACATACAAACGACCAGACTCAACACAAGTAATTATAAATTTTAAAATGCATAAATACTTGTGTCACCCGGGAATCAAACCCGCAACCCCTAGATTAGAAGGCAGAGCCACTACCAACTAAGCTAACAGGCCAGTCAATAGTATATGATATAGTGTTTATCATTCTATTCATAAAAAGTAACTATGAAACATACCCAGTTTTGGCAAAGTCTGTCCACAGCCTGCTTACTCTCTGTACGTCATTTCTGACTTTTTCATGTTTCTCATATAGCTCTCGGGTCACCCTGGTACTGAATAAGTAGTACAACTCCTCTGTATGACAAACACCTTTATACTCTCCAAACCCAAGCATTTTCTTGATTATATTCAAGTCTGTTTCCAAATCAAACTTGTACAAATATGTGCCCTTGTTAAATTTGCTATTAAAATAAGCAAATCTATGACTGTTATATGAAAACTGATAATCTGTCTCAAAGTCCACTAGCTCTTGAATTGATTTCTTATCAATATTTTTATTGCCAAAATAAAATTCCTTCAACTCAGCTCCTAATTGTTTTCTTCTATCTTCAGTCAGCTTGTTTACTATTTCTTTTGGAAGTAGATAGGATGGTTTCTTATTAATTATATCAGCTTTTTTAATTCGGTCATTAAATGGAATGAATCCTTCTCCCGATGTATATCCAACCATGACAGGTACTTTAGCAACTTTTTGAGCTAGTAATAAGTCTATAGGGTCTTCAGTCAAAAAGTTTTCAACATTAGCAAACTCTTTTTCTAAAACTGGGTTATAATGTATCGGTAATCCTCTGATTGTCTCATCGTCAGTTCTCGTGGAGTGTGATATTTTAGTTAGTTTTAGAGGAGGTACTTTTCTTAAATAGTTAAGCAGCTCTGTCGTGCTGTTTGTATTTATTCCCAGTAACTTTCCTAGTCTGAATGCCCGATCAACTGGATTAGTACCTATAGCCCAGTCTTGAATACAGGTTCCACTTTGAGCTATAACTTTGTGAAATAGGCCCTGAGACATGGGTGAGAACATGTGGTACATGGCTGCGGCACCACCGGCACTCTCCCCAAACAAGGTAACATTACTAGAATCTCCACCAAACCTTTCAATATTCTCCTGGATCCATTTTAGAGCTAAAACTTGATCTTTCATACTGGCATTGCCCGGTACATCTTTGGTATCCAAACAAAGGAAGCCTAGACCTTCTAATCTATAGTTTATTGTGACTAGGATAACATCCTGTTGGCAGAGATACTCTGGTCCATATGATGCAGAGTCTCCAGACCCTGACATAAATGCTCCACCATGTATGAACACCATCACTGGTAGCTTAGCCGAAGAGTCCAGGGATTTAGTGTAGACATTAAGAGAGAGACAGTCTTCATTACCTTCTATAAAACTGGAAGTATATATGTCATACTGAGGACAGATTGGACCATGTTTTAAGGCATCTCTGACACCTGTCCATGCTTTTATTGGTAGAGGAGCCTGAAAACAATAATACTTACTAGTATATTAATATCCTACTTAAGTATACAAACTAAAATTACAGAAATAAGGTAGAGTTATCAGTTTAGTCAGTATTTATATTGGCTAACGTTAAAAGTTATTTCACAACAGTCCTTAGCCATATTCCATAGGCCTATATATAAGCTTTAATAAGAGTAAGGGTACTTTATAAATATAACATTTACCTTAAATCTTAGATCCCCAAGTGGCGGTTCTGCATACGGGATTCCCTTGAAACTATAATAAGGTGAACCATCAAAAAACTTCTTTACAGCACCTCTTAATTTTCCTTTACTTAGTGATACTATGGGATTTTTCTGTGGGTCAGAGTTTGTTACATAGTTAAAAAGGGTACTTAATTTTAATCTCATTAAAAGTGACCAACTACCATACTTAGGTAACTGAGATTTAATTAATCTTGGTAAGTATCATAGAACTTACCAATTCGTTTGGCCCGGTCGATAGAAAATGGCTTGTCAAACAATTGGCTTTCTTTGCAATTTGTTTCTGTACAACTTTCTTCATGAAATACATTTTGCTGTAAACGCGTAAAGTTATCTATTGATATTGATTGATTATTGTCTTCGTACATTAGATAAAATGTAAATATAAATATCAACTAATTAAAATCGCATACGAAATCACTTTGTCGCGGAAATATAACTAAATAAAACAAAACGGAAGAAACAAATTAAAATGTACTTAATATTTTTTGTTTTTTAAGTGATTTGAACTTCGAACGCCAGACTTTTCTATTTTCATATTTTTCATATTTCCCCCAGCCAGTCCAATAACAATAACACAGACAAGACAATGACATGATAGATGTTGACAGTGGCAATTCGTATTTTTTTCTTAAAACATTTTAGCTCGGACCAAGAATCCATTTTAGGCTACGCATACAGGTGCTAATTTGATGGCACACGCAATACCACTAAATGGGTTTAGTCCCTGTCAAACTGGTTTTGTTATTCGAACTAACAAACTATTTTTACGAATAAACTATTTTTAGATCGAGACGACTGAATTGTTTATGGTCATTCAATTTAGTTGAAAACGTCAAAAAGCTATTCGACGGTGCATAATTTAACGAAATTTCTGTCTAAAATATAAATAGATCCGCGCGGATCGAATAATTTAAAAGCTTGTTTGAAACGCGGCATATTTAAAAAATCTGCATGTACCTAATTTTGAACGACGTAGCGTAAGTATGTATTTTTAAATTTGCAAAGCAGTTTGATTATCTAAATATATAAAACTCAAAGGTGACTGTCTGATATAGTGATCTATCAACACACAGCCCAAACCACTGGACGGATTGGGCTAAAGGAATGAAGGTAGATGTTATGATGATTATTTTGGTTTTCGTCCAGGTTTGTCTACTGATTTGGCCATCTTCAGTTTAAAACACACGGTGCGTTACTATACCACTCGAGATACTTCTGTTTATGCCTGTTTTCTCGATCTGAGTCGCGCATTCGAATTAGTAAACTACAATATACTCTGGAATAAGCTGTCAGCGACTCAGGTCCCAGAAGAGGTAGTCAGGATATTCAAATACTGGTACGGAAGCCAAACAAATGTAGTGCGATGGGGCGACACGACCTCCAGCGAGTACAAGCTGGAATGCGGGGTCCGCCAAGGTGGGTTAACGTCTCCGAACCTTTTCAATTTTTATGTCAACAACCTGATAGAGGAATTGAGAAGCACCCAGGTCGGGTGCCATATTGGTGACGTATGTCTTAATAACTTGAGTTACGCCGATGATATGGTGCTTCTGAGTCCCTCTATCGGCGGATTACGGAAACTACTGGCTGTGTGTGAAAGATTTGCTACCCAACATGGGTTAAAGTACAACGTAGCAAAAACAGAAATGTTAGTGTTTCGAGCAGGAAAAGGTCCAGGCGTAGTTCCCAATGTGTATTTGGCAGGATCACCAGTGAAGGTTGTAGAGTCGTTCAGGTACCTGGGACACATATTGACCGATGTAATGAAAGATGACTTGGACATGGAACGAGAGAGAAGGAACCTGTCCATCAGATGTAACATGCTCGCGCGCCGATTCGCAAAATGTTCTGACGAAGTGAAGGTTACTCTGTTCAAAGCTTATTGTATGTGCTTATACACGTGCCAGCTCTGGACAGAGTATACCAGAAGTTCGTACCATACCATAAGGGTGCAATATAATGACGCATTTCGCATCCTTATGAGAAAGCCCAGATGTTGTAGCGCGTCGGGCATGTTTACTGATGCACGGGTTCCTGACTTCTTTGCGGTTATTCGCTCCCGTATTGCTTCCTTCTGGGAAGCAATACGGCGATCGAATAATAGTATACTGCAGTGCCTGTCCGAAGATTTGTACAGTCCCATTTATCGGTCCTGGATCTCTGTACACCAGAGTAAAAACCGCAAATGATGTGTAATTTTATTCTATATATTGTATCTAGTTTAAGTTTTATCAGCATTTTGTAATCTGAGTTTTATATGGGTTTATTGCCTGAAATAAAGACATTATTATGACGTAGGCATCCGCTAAGAAAAGATTTTTGGGAATGCCTCTTTTAAAGGGGTAAAATAGGGGATGCAAGTTTTACTTCTTAATGCGAGCGAGCCGCGAACATATTATGAAATTTTAGATTTGAATTATTGATGAAAGATTGTTAAGGACATGTAAGTAGGTACATATGTATTTATATTTTCTCTAATTCATTCCTCTAGAAAAGGGTTGCGATAAAATGTATTGAATAGACCTGATAATATATGTGTGGTTTCATAAATTACATTTTGTGATAATGTAATGATGAACGAAATGATAGTGAAATGTCAATAAGTACATGTGAGAATAACCAACTCTGACTGAGAGTTGGCCACTGTAGGTACAGTTGTACGAAATAATAAATGACAATTTTATTATGTTTACATGAATGTTATATGAATATAGGTAATTTCCTAAGCCAGTCCATATGTACAATAAATATTTTTAATCAATATCCATATATTTATGTCACTAACTATGTTGTAATCCTGTTAAATTATCTTTCACGGTTAAGCCAGTACCAGTCCTGGGAAAATCATTAATTGTTGTTGTTATTTTCTAAGCCAGAGTCGTGTAATCTGCTTCGACCTATTACGACCTGCATTCTGAACAAAACTATTTTGTTACAGTCTATCTACATATGTACCTATAATATATTTTCTGTTTTGCGTTTTTATCTAAGTACTAGTGGAAATTTATATGCATATTAGTTAGTTTGTAGATACTTACTAAGTTCAGATTTAGGTATAGCGCAGAGCTGCACAATGAGGGGATATTACTTCAGTTTATGTAATGTCTTAGTTTATAAGAAGCAGTGTTTGTAACATATTTATTTACTACTTACTCAGTATTGTATATTTAGTGTCTCAGGCCGCGCAAAGCCGCAAAAACAAACCGATTTGAACCCCGTTTTTCGCACAAAAATTGACCAATAAATGGGTATTTTATTTTACCTGTTGTCTTATCAGTTAACCACTTGACCGAGCATCAGTGTAAATAAGGATTAGCTGTATTATCAATTTTATTGCAGTCAGGAATTATTTTAGATCGGCGATCACTTAGCGATACGAGTTCGCCGAACAATTGTGCAAATATGACGGCGATTTTATTGTTTATATTTATTTATTGATACTGTGTGTTTTTTAGTTTTATTAGTGAGGGTTTGCACGTGTTTTATGTGTCATGTGCGCACGCAGTGTGACGTCACTTGCGGACGTGCGCCGTGCGCCCGCGCCGCTCGGGGGCAGCTCTACGGGCGCTCGACGTGTAGTGTAGCTGCAGCGCTTATACACGACATAACGAGACTACAAAATGTTTACTTACATTTTAGTTTCATAATCGTAATTGGTGTTTTGACCAAAATAAAGAATGTACAACCTGGTAGGTATACCATGCGTCGTACGTATGCGTACTAGTGTCCTGCAATATAACGCGATGAATTTCAACGTAGGTATGGAAGCATTCCAGATTAGTTCGATATGTATTAAATTGAAGTATTAAAGAAAGTTTACAGATTCCTAGTTTTATAGTTGGTGCATACTGCTCGTTTTCTGAAGCATTATTGGCATCTAGTGTGTCGTAGCAGAGATCCTTAGACTCCGGCGTAGCATGCCTACGACGCTACGAAGACAAAGCTCTTCCTATACGAGTACACCTCTAACGTAACGCATAGCACAAGTCCTATGGTTAAGTTCTATTTAGTACTAGTATTATTCTTATCCTTGTACTTGTATGTTGCCTTATGTCATTATTTAAATTATCCTGTTTTATTTAGACTTTGGAAAATCTTTAGACACCTTCATAATATGTTAGCATTCAAACCATAGATATAAATTCACAAATTCATGAATCAAAAGGAACATACTGGAATTCGTCACACATTTCCGCACGTTTCATTGGTCTTCCTTTCCGGTTGATCGGTTTCAAAACACACACAAAGCGATCGTTTTAGCAGTTAACTTGTATAAATGGTACTGTCACGGTTTGATGTAATCCCGTAGTGTTAACTATCTGCGTCACACTAATCAAATAGAAAGGGTTGAAAAGTAAGAAAAAATCTTTATTTACAATAATAATACATAAAAACAAGGAAAGAAAAACTAAACATATGTACTACTTCTAACTACATAAGAAGGGGTGGGGGCACTTAGAAAATCTTTAGAAAAGCCTAAAGATAGTGTAAGTGATCCAGCCCACTACAAGAGGGCAGCGTGCCCTGCAAACTGGCCGCATTACCACGAATAAAAAGTAATGTCTCTTACATCTACTCTAGTTCTACTCTCAAGGTACTTACGTATTCTACTAGAAACAAATTTACAAAATCTTTTTTAAATTGAAATAACAAGGGTTTGTTTTATAGCATATCCTTTTATTCTAGTCCAATATTTCTATGCAAGTGAGAGCAACGTGAAACTTGGTAACTTAATTATTTAACTTAACACTAATTATGATAGAGCTTAAATTACAAAAAAAAGTGTATTAAATGTAATGTAAGGATGTGTGTCTTACGTGAGTTGCTTGCTAAAAATAAAATAAATCATAATGTGAAGTTTAAAATAATAGAAATCCAAGGCAAGGGTACCAGTAGGTAAGGGGTAAATCAGTTACTTTGCAGCCGCCACGCTCGAGAGACCATGAATGCATTATTGTGCTTTCATATCGAGGAGGGCTGCCACTACATGAAAAAATAACTAGAGCTAAAAATAAAACATATCGATATTACATCGAAAGTTTCGTAGATACTTACTAGTTTAAAAAATAAGTTTTAATCGCAATTAAGACAAATTGGAGCATTAGACATAAAAAAAGATCTAAGTATTAAATAATCAATTTGCATATTATGCATTTATGTTAAACATTAGCATATAAACACTCAGTTCTTTGCGGCGTAAAATAGAAAGAAACAAGCTAACAAAACAATACACCTGCCTTTTGTTTTTATATTTCGTCAGTCGATATTTTAATATTTATAAAATTATCGATAGTACAGCACCTCATCTCTACGCTTTTAACCCTTCCGAGCGTGGCGGGGTCCAGGCGGCCCGCCACCGAGCATAATTCTGCGGACTTAACCCTTCCAATGTAATTATTTGCTTGTTTTCGGCTTAGCTTCATCTCGAGGTGACTGATTGAGACTTTGTGATCAAATTGGTAGATGTCGGTTCTCAGTTCCAGGGCTTATATGCTAATTAATTACCTATACATAGTCAATTTAATATGGAATACTCAGCAAATGAAGCTTATAGGTGTTTCTATGTATTAAAACTCGGCATTACTGAAGTTTTCAAATATACAAAAGAGCTTTGTGATTTTTGTTGATTGAAATGACAGACATTTTATACTTTAGTGAAATTTAGAATTAGAATATGTAGATAAGTGGGTAACTAATTAAATATGAATATGTTCAAATTTTATTGACAAAATACATAGTCTGTACTGGCTAGCCTAACTAACTTCCCCGATTTATAAATTGTGAAATAAAATCTAATGGTTATTACAAAAATCTCTTGAACAAATAAAAACATTTTAAATTCCAAAAATATTTACGTACACTCGTAGCGAGTGACATGACGTTAATCTTTTAAATATTAAAACATTTATTGAGCCAAGTTGCGTCCGTAATCCTTTCTGGTTAAAAAAATCAATGCATCATCTATTGTACGGGGAAGTTTTAAAATGTTAAAAAGCTTTGTTGTCAAGGGCTTATCGGTAGGGTTGTAAATAATGACGGTGCAACTCTTTATACGGGACTAAACGGCCGTCGCAGACGCTGAAGGGTTGGAGAGGAGAGCAAAATGTTGTAGGCCTTACAAAAATGGACCATGTAGGTATGTACTATACATTTTATGATTCTGTATTATAAATTTTGCTCTAGAATAAATATTGATGCAAGTGAAACTGTTTATCAACAATAGTATTTAAGGATTTAGGACAAGGTACATACATGTTTATGTAATTTAGAATTACTCTATTTGCTATAATTGATAATAATTGGTTAGTTGTAAACTCTTTTATTTTAATTAAACTTTTTTTCTGTATCATAAATGACATATGATAGTAATAAAAGTAGTACTGTTGCCTGTGTTTGTGGTACGCAGTTGAGAACCCTGCTACATGCAAGTATGATTACAATCTGAACACGGCTACACGCGTCACTTTATGAACTACACAAATGACGTTATCTTGACACCATGTTGACATGTTGACATGCCATCAATATCTAATATTTTATTATTATTTTCTTACAAACAACACTCATCAACATTACTATCAGTCCAGTATTAACAATCTCGTTCTAATCGTACTAAACGTGGACCATTATATTAAAAAATAATAACGAATTTAAGTAAATAGTACCGTGAGAATAACTTCCTTCAGAACATGTGGCATAGTGACAGATAAGACCTATATTATTTTTTGCAATAACTACAACAGATTTGAAAGCAATATATTCGTTTGCCAACAAATGTCGTGATTTGAACCACTGTGCGATTGTTTTAGATTGCATTGCAAATATTAATATTTTTGTAATAAATAAGTACTTAGTAAATTTGGACAATTTCTAGAAATTTATAAATTAGTTTCATGAATCGTAGGTACCTACATCATACATCGACTAATTGTACTGTTAAGGAATTAATTTTATATACTTATGTATATGTACTACTCACAAAGTTATTTATTCAACTAATAAGTTTATTTTTGAATACAATACAATACAATACAAAAACGTTTATTGGGTTCAAAAATACTTACATCTAGGTTCACTATATTAATACATACAAAAACAAGAGTAATTTCTTATAACAGTGTGTTGTCACCCGGACGAGATGTTTCTGTTTCCCGGGTGACAACGTCTTCCCGTCAGGTTTAAGTTTAAATTGTACACATGATTAACCCTTACCCTTAGGATATACAGAATTTATTATTATTTGATTTATTTAAGAGAACAGTTTTCCAATACACAGTAACATAAGAGAAAAACAGTAAGTAGTAGTAGAATAAGGTAGTATAACATTTTATAAGTAAATTATTCATTAGGTACTTAGTAATAGTGGTTATTATTAACCCTTACAAGACAGTATATAGAAGTAATATATTTAGGATTCAATAATTAATTGGTTTAAACAGTTTACAAATACACAGTAACATAACAATTTTTGAAAACATATTGTGTTTCAGTAATTTATAAGGTTTCATACCCCAGACAACATAGGCAGATATTATTAATCCAGTATTTTTTTAAGATCAATCTGATCACATTCATAAGACTTTTACCTAAGTTTTAATATGTCTCTTAATATGCCCGCGTCACATACCTTACTACGGTGTATTTTTATTTAACAGCGAAATATTATCGAATTACTACGAAAACAACAAAAATACTACAATACATTTACTGGAAGCATAAACTAAGACTAAGTAATAAAAAGAAATAGCTTGTTACAAGTTTTATTGGACAGTTCTATAACGGAGACATAAATACAGAAACTTGATTTCTGTTGCAGCAAATTTTTCGCTATGCTTTAACCCTCAAACGCGTGTCTGATCAAATATTGATGTAATTTATTGCAAGTCGATACTACCAAAGGGTTACGCGTAAAAAATGGCACACATAGCACGCACTATTAAACTATTAAATTAAATTATACCGTGCCAATAGTAATAAAACTTGTTGCCGTTAGGCCTTTGCGGATATACTCGTATTGGCGGCAGCTGGTGTAAAATATGCCATGCAATCACTTACTAAGCTCTGCGTACCTGCATATATATTTTGTCATAGAAAAATAAATGTAAAACTTTACCATATTATTCGAGAGAGTGGATATTATTTCACAGCGTAATATTGTAGCATTTGTCGTACTAGTAATTCCTGTAAGTATTTCTTTTTGTCTATGTAATGGAGGATGATATATCATTTTTCTAAATATTTTTTATAAGTTTGTAAAATTATCACCTGCACCAAAAAGTGCGGTATATTTGTATCTGATCGTCCCTGTTTAACTCCCTGTTCTTAGCAAAGTAATCTCGCGATCTTCAAAGCGAGACTCACGATCTTGTGACCGAGTGCAAAGTGCAAACCAATTTTAGTAAAAAAAACTTAAACAGCCCTAACACTAGTTTGAACCACTTTGCCTCTACAGTTTACCCCTGTTGTGTAAGTAGTGGGTGTGTCCCGCGTGGTTCAGCCCATTTTCCGACTAGGGAGGGTGACGCCGCGGACCGAGCATAGTGTTGTGAGGCGCGCCCGCGCACATAGACCTGCCGGGACAAACATGGCCAAAAATAATAGCTTTATCACGCCAAGTTAATATATTATTTATAGAATTTTTAGAGTGTTTATAATCCTATATTAATTAGGATAATTTTAACTAGGTAGTGTGATTTATGTGTGCGTGAAAATTGTGTTATAGTCAGAGAACCGTTTTGTTTCATGTAAAAAAACTGTAAGTATTTAAGTATATTTTTTTTGCATGTTAAGTACTTAAAATTGGACATATAGTAATAATTTTACAATAATTTCTGATGTGTAAATAAATATTTCTGTGTCGTATTTAATTAAGGTCACTTTCCAATACCCATTGCTGCTTTTCCGAGTGCCGTCAGCATCACGAAAAATCAATCAATCAGTTTCATCCATAAAAATTAATTCATTGCGTATCAATCGCAGCGTTCATAAAAAATTAAATCATTTATCAGTTAAGACTACCCCATGACAAACCTCTCGCGCCACCACGCGTGAGGTCCGTTGATTCGACCACCCACCCCCGCCAACCGGTGTCGGTCGCGTGCTGCACTCACGCAGGTCGCGTGTCCCGCGCAGGTGGACAGTTCATACCACGGTGCTTATATTGCAGTTAATTTGTCGTCATGGAGTTGGAGTGAGCAATTACGTATACAAGGGTGTGGTTGACTTTACTTAATGAATTGAAACAGTATTAGCTCTCTTATTCGTTTGTGAAATAGGATAATCAATGTAGGTACATAACTAGTATGATTGTATTGATCTAAATCACTGCTATAATGCTACAACAAAAACATGCATTTATACTAGTATCTATAATTTTAACTCTGGAGAAATATGTAGTGTTTTTCCGCTGCGACTGCTCCTTAATCGACATCAAACTTAATGGTTTGTAGGTATGTTCCTCTATATACCACCGCCACACCTCACCTCCTAACCAACGTGGCCTCCGTGGATCTCAAGATCTTACCAACACCGCACTTTATGTCTTAAAGCTTTGTTGTTCTCCTGCGGCAAGGTCCGAAAGTGTCGGACTTTCGGACCGACGTTCGAGGAGTCAACACGTCCTGAGGATGCCTCGTGGAGAGGCGAAACACGTGTCGACGAGAATATCTTGCCGAAGGAGAACAACAAAGCTTCAAGACACAAGGTGCGGTGTTGGTAAGATCTTGAGATCCACGGAGGCCACGTTGGTTAGGAGGTGAGGTGTGGCGGTGGTATATGGAGGAACACACCTAAAAATCATTAAGTTTGTTGTTTGATGTCGGTTAAGGAGCAGTCGCAGCGGAAAAACACTATTTTGCAAATTTGACCTAATTTGCCAGTATTTTACAGATTGCACTGCAAATTTAATTGTTAAAACTACTCTATGCACGTGAGAAATGAACAGTTACTTACATATTTTATTCATTTCAATTATTTATGTTGGTCTAAAGTATTTTGATCTAACATTTGTGCAAAAAAACTGTAACTCTAAAAATCTCTGTGAACACTGGGCTACTCCAAATGGAATAGGTACACATTAATACAAACAATTAACAAGACAAATAATTAAAAAAGTAGTACAGTACAAGCAATCAGAACTAGCACCGGATGTCGGAAGTGATAAAGTTCAACTGTCCCTGCTTGTTGCCCGCCCGGACCACCGCGCCGGTCACGCGAACTCACCTTATGGCGTCACTCGCACCTGTCTCCGACCTGCTGTTTACTTTATACACACTGAACTCTATTACACTGTCAACCACATTACTAAAATGATTTAACTGGTAAAATGCACTAAAGCTATCTAAGAGTTAGAGTATTTATATAATACTTAAAATATTCTTGACATAACAATTAAATGCAAACCCAAAATTAGGCTTAGGACTAATTACATATATTATTATCATTTTATCGAGTGGTTAACATGTTGTTTCGACGCTTACGTATATTTTTGTTTGTTCCAGATTCGATCATGTTCAGTACAAGCTTTGAAGACTACTGCGACTTCACAGACAGCATCTGCAGCAATGACTCCGGCTTCGAGAAGTCCTACACCGACCTGGCCACCCCTGTCTCCACCAACACCACTCCCATCAAACACGACACGTCAGACCCTGGTATAGCTCTTACCCCTACGAAAGATATGAATGTTAGGAGAAAACTGTTCAGCGGAGATTATGGAAGCCCTTTCTCCGAACCAATCGTAGACATCAAATCTTTTGAAACTAACATCGAAGCAGACAACACTTCAACACCGATCAAAAAGGATAGGAAACCAAAAGATCCCAACAAGCCAAAGAGAAAATATGCTAACGGTAAAAACAGAGTAACAAGATGTAAATCTCCGACGCAAATAATGAAGATCAAGAGAAATAGAAGAATGAAGGCCAATGATAGGGAACGAAATAGAATGCACATGCTCAACGAAGCCTTAGACAGGCTCCGATGCGTTCTGCCAACATTTCCAGAAGATACCAAACTAACGAAGATTGAAACTCTCAGATTTGCTCACAACTACATTTTTGCTCTGAGTCAAACACTAGAATCGTTAGACAATATCAATACCGGCCTAGTGCCGCCAGAAGGGATTTTAAATTACGATAAATTACATAATATCTCCAATGACAAGAACACCAAAGATGCTTTTAGAGAGATGTTTGTGTTGCCGAACAAAGGGGAAGAATTTAATGCAGATGGCAGTTACAGAAATTTCCAAGGTTTCAGCAAGCCTTTCCCGAATGGATCAAATTTCATGCAGACTTCTGAAGGAGTTCTTATCAACGTCGGAAATGTTACCGTATCAGTGAACAATAAAGGTGGTAACTGTATAACATCGACCACAGGTAGTGGTTTCTTCACGCATCCTTCAAGTTTTGGAGACGACTTGATGCAGCAGAATCAATTCTACCAAAGAAATTACGGCCCATGTTACAACGAACCAGTTTACGAACCTGAAGGTGCCACTGAAGGATACTTCAACCAGAAGAACTACGAAATATTTAAAAACGCATTTGAAAACGCCAAGAACCGAAAGTTTCCGAAAACCGAAGAGTACACCAAAGATTACGGGAAATATACCAATCCTAGCTACGGCTACACTGATATGAACTTTTATAGTGACGCTAGTAACTATTCTCCAGGAAATTATTATTATAACGACCAAAGATGTTACAGAGACTTTTATAATAGATCTATTGTAAACGCTCAAATTTGATTCCTATTTAGATAAATCTAGTCAGAATGTAAGATATATTTTGTAAAACATATTTTATGATTATATTTTTTGGGAAATGTTTAAATGTAAGTACAAATTAAAGACAATAATTACAATAACATAGGAGGTTAATATTGTAATAGTCTATTGCTAGTCATTTTGTAAAATAAATGTTTTTCTATTTTTGTATCCATGTTGATTTTAATTTGTCTTTATTTATAGTAACAATTTCGACAGTAATATAGTAATAGAGAATTAGCGAAAAAATAAATTAAAAGTCAGCTTTTTACCTTCAATTAAAATACAAAGAGGGCATAATACGCATGATTGAGCACCAAGTAATAATACCTACACTACGTACAAGAACCATGAATATAAATCAAATCAGAACAATGCTCACTAAACAGCGAAAAGTTGTGAATGCTTCTGCGCACCCCAAGGGAAAACCATTGTTCAGATCTTTAGAAACGTTACCATTCGTGCCAATTTTATCAGGCCATTTTCGACTCTATCATTATACGTGACAAGGGTGCTTATTTTATAGAGCTGGTTAAATGTGGTAAAATTATAGGGGCACCCATTTATATCAAGTTACGAAAACGTCGAAAACTAAATGTTTGTTCTGGAAATTCGTTACGGCTGTATTGTTGAAGATCATTTTGTTTGCTCCAATTATTCGGATGTCATAAATTTTGTACCGATTTGCACGCAGCTTGACAAATACAAAATTCTATTGAATTTGTAATTACATTCATAAACAGGAACAAGTACTACTTAAATGTAAATTAATGAGCCTACCATTCTATATATAAAATTATACAAAGATAGTTGGAATCAAATATATTTTAATAAGTTATTCGGAATCAAAATGGTATCTACATAAAGAAAAAAAATACACCTTTAAAGAAATTCCGATCTACTTCTGTATAGAATAGTCAACTATCATCTAGGTACACAAATTCTACATCAAAACCATACTACCTGCAACAATAGAAGTGCTATATCAAAAATTAAAACCCAAAAACACTATTCGTAATTATCTTCAAAGTCAAAACAATCAAAGCGAAACAACACAAATCCGTTGCACAGGAAGCCAGCCACCTGGCCACTGAACAACTGTCGCATAGAGGGACCAATTATTATAATTATAGAACAAATCTGAGCTTTCGACACACTCTATTGGTCACCAGAAATCATGATACGTATCGAAACGGAAATTGGAATTCTAAATATGTAGGTACAAGTAGTTACGGCTCTACTACACTCGCTCTGTTTGACTACACTTACAAATAAAAAGGACTCGCTATTAAAGTACCTACTCATTATATTTACTTATTAATTGCTCAATGTAAAACCACACTAACTCATAACTTTCCTCCTTAATATAACAACTAGCTTTGTTGTTGTTTATTAGAAATAACTGGACATCATCACACAGGTGACGATCTAGTTTGATGTCCAGGGTTCACCAACTATTGTATAGTCATAAGCCCTATCTCATAGTAAAATTTTATGATCACTACTGCTATACTTACCTGGTTCTTTCTAATAAGGTCAAATAAACGTTTTTATTATTATTATTATTAATTTAATGCCAAACTAACCAATTGGGAAAGTCCATTTATTTATATTTTATGTAATCCCAAAACCTTTTCAAGGAATAAGGTTATTAGAAAGGTTAAGGGTTTCCTACATTAGTATTAGAAAGAGTCTGATGATGTGCAAACACAGATTGCGCTTGCCACGTAACGTAGGTAACTTATAGCAACAGTTATAAGAAAACCATAATATATGTGATTAAAATTAATATCTATAATTGGTATATACAAATAGAACTTCACCAAATGTACCGTGACCATTGACAATATCACCTTGACGAATTGATTACTACGGAGCCTACACTCACCCCTACGCGCTAGGGAAGGTATGGATGTTGTATAAAAAGAAGAATATCTTTTGCTAGGTAAGAATATACATACATATTATAAGGTAAGTTGTTATATTAGATGCAGCAGTCGCTACACCAAGTCAGAGGTCTCGAAAACCTGCATGAAACCTTTGATATCAGAGTTGGCCAATCTCATTCGATAAGAAGAAGAGAATATTTTTTTGTTAGCTCAGAAGCTTTTCTGGGAAGTATCGGTTCGCGTTTGTTGTAAACCGTCTGCTATTAAGTTATACTGCAGCTAGACCTAGGGCTATTTACTTATAAGGGCCTAATTACTCTAGATTTGACGAGTCTAGATTAGAAGATTCCTGGATAGTAGTTTGCAAGAAACACCAGCTTTTTAGGTAAATCTTACATAGCATTTAATGCTCTAAACAAATAGCATGAGTAGAGTTAATTCTAAAGATAAATACATAAGTATACCACTACGTTTTGATTAAAATGATCAAAGTTACCAGTTATATCCATCAATTAGCAGTTCTCCCCACAATATCCGCTGGATACATCATGCCATCCCTCTACCCTTGCAAGTAGGTAGGTACTGTACTTAATCCCTCACATTTGGTGAATTTTGGCCAATTTCGATACATTTTTATGCACCCCTGATGTAACTACCCCTGTCCGTAATTTTAAGCATGTTGAAGTAAGAAATTTTAATCACTTTTCTACTTGCAAGATATACCGCGTCATATGTAGAATAATAATATGTTAAGTAAATCAAGTGATATTGCCGAGCCGAAATTCAAAAACCTAAATCAATATATGTAAGTACCTACTTAGTAAAATCCAACATAACCTATTTCATCAACAAAATTACACTTAAGTTAATAAAAACTCAAAAAATACTTAAGCATCCCCTACCTACTACTACACTAACATCAAACTTAACTCGACTTACACGTATACAGTAAAAAACTCTTTATGTTATTATAGCCCAACATTACCAGCGAGTTATCACTTCCAACCTGATTAAACAAGTGCAGATGTCCATCTCTGCAGGCTCCTGGCCGCCACCGCGGGCTAATTGCTGCTTTTATTGACTGTCTGTTTGTCCTGAGTCCTGACTGGAATAGGGTTCCATAGCCAGGGAGCAATATGAAGCCAAAGTGTGAATAAAAAATATGCTACTTTTTTTGTGCATATGTAACTAATTCTATGCTAAATTTATATTCCTGTACATTTACATATACATAGATAAGAACATTTAGTGCACAGTTTATGCTATAATATAAAGTTATGTCTAATTTTTGGTGCGTATTATGCTTTATGTATTAAATACTCTATCCAGTATCATTTCAGTACACATTATGCCTTAGCTTGGACCATAGTGTCACTTTTGCGAATGTAGTCAAATGCCTGTTATCCTGTCTAGTGTAAAATAATACTCTTGAATTATCTAGTATAGGTAACCCTTATTTCCAGTGGACTCACGCTTGGCCACATCGTGTTGTTTAATATTCATCAGCGAGCAGCGCCGGGGGCAGTGTGTTTATCCAGTCCGCTCCAATGTTGTATGTTTACTTTACTTTTTTAAACAGATTGAATCGTACCACCCTTTTATAAGTATTTTATTGGTTTTTATTGATGCTCATGGACTGTATAATATTTTAAAGCTATTTTAATTAGTGTGGCTGAGATTAAGTTGTACTACTAAATTATAAAATGTTTGCTATAACTCTACCATGAACACACCTCTAGCATGTCGTATATTGATAATCGCATGACTTGTACATTATATACCTATGTCGCAATGGGGTATACATGTCACTTAGTTTCTGTAATGATCGTATTAGCTTGTATTTTTTAGTTATCTATACTAATATTATAAAGCTGAAGAGCTTGTTTGTTTGAACGCGCTAATCTCAGGAACTACTGGTGCGAATTGAAAAATTATTTTTGTGTTGAAGAGACCATTTATCGAGGAAGGCTTTAGGCTATATAACATCACACTGTTACTAATAGGAGCGAAGAAACCACGGAAAATGTGGAAAAAATGGGGAAAATTATTCATCTTTGAGGGTTTTCCGTTACGTGCGCTGCGAAAATGGTTCAGAAAGTCGTGGGTAACAGCTATAATTTATAAAGCCGAAGAGGTTGTTTGTAAAAATAAATATGATACCCAAAATAACTATTCCACGCGGACGAAGTCGCGAGCACAGCTAGCATAAAATAAAACACAAATAAGTAATTACCTACATCAAAATGTGGTAAATTTTAGCTACTGTCCCTTAGTTATTATTAATAACATCGACCCCAACATCCATAAATACTTACCTAAGCCAATAGAATCAAAGCTGTCATTTTCCACATTTAATGCCGAAATGATTCAGCATCACCACGAATTGTTCTCAAAATCAATAAAATTTTATTTACATTTGATATTTACTCAAACTGTGATGTACATCCAAGCTTAGTGGTTTGATTTTATCTTTAACAAGTATAGAATTAATTGAGTTGGTACATGTATAGAAAACTTATTTTAGATTCGTATTAGACCAAAATTGAATTTTCTGTTATTCAGTTTGTTTTGCTTGCGTCATTTTAGACCAGAATTTATTGCAGTTTAGTAAATATAATAATGCAGCATGTTTTACACTTAGGTAACTAAATAAAACAAATTATTTACCGTGCAAAAAAACCCTTACCACTGAAATACTAACCTTGTTTGTTCGTAAAAGCACAATATAAATTTAAATTTCTAATGTATCTCGATCTCTCAATTTTTTTTCCAAAGTCTGCATCTGGACTTTACCAAAACCTGCCACATTGATGCAATGTGTAGATACAAGTTATCTACTCAAAACCCACACATGCGTGCTACGCACTCCACTGATGTGCTAGTGCAGCGTAACCACTATTATTTCAACAAACAAACAGACAAAGATACGGTTAGTTTTCAATCAACTTCAAGTAGTTGGGGCCGCTTGCGTCGAGTGTACCAAATGTTACAATAACTTACTCAAATCAAGCTCACGTGAAAGTACATATGCGTGTACAAAGAGATTTAAGAATTAACTTTTTGATCACTTGTGGTAACTAGGTACTTATATTCTATTTTCATTTTTACATATACATATATGTTTTTCGCAATTTACTACAATTGCACTTGTTTACTAAAACAAAAGTTATTATAAACATAATAAGCTCTTACATTTGTATCATAAAAAATACTAAGACGCGTTGAATTATTTTGCAAGACTAAATGCTTCATTGCAGGGAAAGACCTCAACGCGTTTACTTTGTACCTATGTTGGTTCCATTGTTGTGTAATATTATCATGCTTAGCATAGCCTTTGCTGGTTTACGGTGCCTCTTCTGCTTTCATAAAATATAAATAATTGGGAAACGAAATATGAAAAAAAAAACTATAGTAACTTTCACACGATACTTCGAATTTTATAAAACTCATTACGTGGGTTTATGTTACCACTACAAAATTAACAATAAGTAATCATCACATTTATCCTTCAATTGCCTCAATAAAATAGGATTAATAAACAGTCCCACGATCAGTGACAATAATTAACCCTCTCAAGCCGCTCGGGGCCAAAACGCAAATACTAGTTTGAATGTGGCGTAAAAATGATATAATGATGCCACTCGAACCTGCCCGTGTCACTTAAAGTGGCAAAAAAGTTGATGCAACAATTGGACCACTTTTTGGTGTATAATCGTGAAGTGTGGATTTAGGTACAGGATTATCGTCTACTTTGTCATTATGGACATTATAGACATGCGTTCTTAAAATGTATAATTAATGGCAGATCATTTTCCCACGAGACTTTTAACCGATGATATTTTACATTCCAAGTAATTAGAAGGTTGATTTATCATGATGATTTCAAACTTTTGATTGAAATACATGGTTAACTATTGAACACCTTGTTGAATAATGTGAAATCAAGATTTAGAATTTAAATTCCAGGGCAGGAAACAATAAACTTTTGGCCTATTTGGAATGGAATGGATATATATTATATTTAAATCTAATGATTTAGTAAGCTTTTATGACGTATTAAAATGCTCCACCACTATCTATGCATAACCACTCAAACGACAACTGGTAGCCTAATTTAATAATCATTTACTGGGCTATTATCACCTAAACTGTATGTTCAGACACTGTATAAGTGTCAGCACGGTTCTGCCACGTGGCACGGTGCTGCAGCGCGTGGCCAGCGCGTGCCACAGGCTTGTGGCAGACGGCATGATATCATACGCAGATTGGTGGCAAATTAGACCCAACAAGTGGCTAAGTGACGGCACATGGTTAAGAGGATATCATGATGAGCAACTGGTGCTGTTTTAATCATTGAGAATATAAAAATAATTAAAGTTTTATGAATGAAACCGCGTATATTATGTTGATGGCATGACATGGCGTAGATAGAATCAAATATCAAATTTGGTACAATATAAATTACACTACTTCTCTTCTCTTCTTTTGTTATCTTTTAGATTCGATAAAATCGTTCAACCTTTATTTTTACACTTCGGTAATCCGGGTGCCCCGTCTTTAATAAGTTGGTAACAAGCGTCAAATAGTCCCCAGCAGTGGGTCCGACAGACCACACACCCACGCGTGTCGAATGCAGCAATACCACGCTGATTACACGGTTATCATGGTTAATGGGATATATGTATGGTCAATACAAACACGTTGAGTATTTAACATAGGCAATGTATCTATAATTGGTGTAAAATTTATGAGATAATTTATTGAAATGTTATTTTTGAAACTATTAAATTGAGACACCCCATTTACATCATGATGGACTCAAGCTTCTGGTTTAGTATGAAGAAATAATAACATTTGAAATATGTTCTAAACAATTATTCTGAGACATGCTGCCTCCGTAACAAACATGATAGTAACTTCACATGTTACAAACTATTACTAGCTACACAGAAGCATGTTTTACTTTATATCAATGTATCTTTTTCACGGGTATCGCTTCAAGTCCATATATCTGACTTTCCTGTGTAAAAAATCTACTAATTCATAGCTAGAAGATCACCCAAACATCGCATCCAAATCGCCGACAATCCATATTTGACCGATTGGTGCGGTGTCAAACCGTTTACCCTTATCGTTTGTTCCTCGAGCCTTTGTCAATAACCACCAAAGTTACTACAACTACTAGACCTTAATTATCAGATATAAGGCCTATATTAGCTTGTTAAAAAACCATCTTGAAACAGCCATCTGTCGAAATGCATCGTTGCAGAGGAATAATGCATTCTATTCATGCGCATTTTTTTATCGAAAAAATGGATTTTGACCGAAAACCAGGGTTTGGGGGAAATGGTGTTAGGCTTAATCGGAGCTGTGGGGTACAAAACCAGATTATCATTTTTTTATGATAGAAAATTTAGTTTTTTTATACTTGTATGACATGCTTTAAAAATAGTTAATGTGTGTACTTACCTTACAAATATGTTTTAGTTAAATATCGACACACATTATGTATTTGTACATAAGTTTTATACGTACCTACATCAATAAATAAAATTCATTATTATTTATTTTCATCAATAAATAGTGTAAGTTTAGATAAACAAATGACACAGTAAAACTTACAATATTAGTAATACAAAATTACCAAAATAAAATCCTCCAACGAAGTTTATTTATTTCACCAAAACTAAGTTTATATTTGTGCTCAAATCGGCAAAATCCCGTATAGTGTAGGATGGAGTCAAATAATTCTTTTGTGCGAGAGCACACTGGAGGCACCTGGCTACAACGGGTACTGTGGACACCCTCCCTTATATGTAGGGTTCCGTGGATTTAAGTAAAATGTTAGCCAGCAATGTTTTGCTACGATACTGGAATAAGTTTGCTGTGTTTTGGTTCAAATTAAGTAAGCATTTCATAGATATATCATTGTTATTTGCACAATTCCTCAATGTTCTTAAAATAGGTGAGACCTTTCTATGTAATTGTAGAATTATGTAGATGCTTTCCAGTGGAGTGAACTCCAGTCAGTTATATTTTAAAACTGACTGTCCAAGTGATGTATTTGATCACTTGGTCAGCTCAAACCTTCTCTGTACTGGTAACCTGCAAATGTTCACTGATATAATGTACCAATGTACGGAACCAATATATGTTTAAATTCTCACACTTCATCCCCCGCGTGTATGTCAGACTTGCGGCAGTTACGGACCCCTGTTCTTAAGATTTAATTACTGGCCTCTATTGTAACCGCTGGCTGGTTAGCTACTGTTTGCTTTTATTATTGCCAGAGACATTATTAATAGTTGGAGATATTGATTGGGTCGTTAGAGGATACTAATAATAATAAATCCTACGTACAATTTGTTTTATTATAGTCATTGCGTTGTGACTTAGGTATAGCCAACCCAATTTTCATATTAACTTAAAATTATTCCATTCATTGAGGTCGAATTGAAGAGTATTTTAAATTTATCACTGTCATTACATTTTAAATTTATCACTGTTGTTTCTTTTTACGACGAAATTTTGTATTGCCAACGAGAGCATCACAGCAATACACCACTGCCGCATGTAACTAAATATCTAAAATGTCTGGCTTTGATGCTGCAAATCCCTGGATCCGCGGGGAATCATCATGAATATCAAACTGGCATCAGATTAGCTCCCCTACTACTCTTGTCATGTATTATCAGCGTTCATAGAATGGTCTTATAAATGATCATATGTAAGAGCAAACGTATGAGCAAAGCGACAGAGCGATATACAGGAGCTAAATAGGCTCATCATACCCTCCATATATCCGAATATTTGATGCTAATTCTTTGTACTTTATATTGCGATTAAAGTAGGTAATTATACGGTTTATTTAATTATATGCTGGAAGTAAACACCGCAACCCGTAGTCTGTGTTCAAATTGATTAAAAAACATTCAAAATCATAAATAAAATATTCTGAATTCTGGTGCTCAAATAACCGCTATCAAATCAGAAGTTTTTATTTTTACCTGGGATAGGTGTACGTTTGACTACAGCCTGCCTGATGTTAAGCATTGCTGCAGCCTAGGGTGTAACACGTTTACCTAGAAGATACCTATTAACTCTAGATTTGAAAACCCCTGGATTGTAGTGGCTGACCTTTATTTTACCTTTCCATACTTCTTTCTATATCTGTTGCAAATTCTCTGTAGAATGCCGCAGGGTTCCGTAGTTATCTGATCCGGATTATTCCTGTAAAAAGCAGTAATTATTCCGCCTTCATGGACGGAATTGGATTTTTTATTGTCGCCACACCTCAACCTTTGTTCATTGTGGCTCGCCACTGGACTGGATAAGTCTCATTTGGATTTTTTATCGTAAATATGTTATGGCCATTGAAAAATTATTCAATGCTAGTAAGACTATAGATAAAATGTGAAAAATACAGAAGGACGACTACCTACTTAATTTTGGCTTTAAGTTGTTATCCATCTGTTTAATATACATATGTACTTACTAAGAACACAATGCTATAGTTATTAACCACTCTAGAAAATGTTTTTTTTTAAATATTGTAGGATATTTCACATTTCTCGTTATACATATTTTTGGATCAATAAGTTATGTAATGTTATGTTATAAGTCTGAGATAACTTTTTTAACTATGCTCTAAATAAATATTATAGGAAAAAAAGGAACACTATAGACATGCTACATCGGGGCTCATACTCAACCGTATTTAAAATCCATCCTATGTTAAATAGAACATAGCTACAAATCCGCACACCTCCCCCCGAGATGGTATCTGGTACATTAGTGCTATCTCCCATCACATCTGAGATTACAGCCTATCTCAGATCTACCCCACAGACCTGGTGACAGATATTTGTCACAGTTTTAGTAGCTTTCCTGATAGTTATGATGATATATAAGAATTGAAAATATGTTCTACAATTAAGTATCGAAGCCAATTCGAGTGAGTAACAAATGTCCTGTAAAATAATGAGATAGCCTGGATTTTAGTATACATTACTGGAAATATATATTTGTTAATTTGTATGTGTGAACAGAATACAAAAAAACAATACCTACTAGTCCAATTTTTTCATATATAATGCATGTTTTATTCCGCAAGCAAACATTCATCCAGCCCATTCACAGTTCGTTCCACAAACTCCACAATATTGACTCTGCTAATTAAAAAGAACCATAACAAAATCAACATAAATCAAACCCTTTGTCTCTTCCTATGTCACGCTTCTTGCCAGTTGTAAATCCTTATAAACACACATTCATATGCAAAACTAGCCCTTTGGAGTGTACAGTTTGAATGTATAATTGTCAGTATTGTTATGGTTTGTTTAAATAAGTGACGCTAGAGCCGGCGCATCGATTCGGCACGGCCGGTGGTGAGTGCAATGACAATATTGTGTAGAAAAAACCGCCCTTCTTTGTAGCCGGTTAGTAAAATACTGTTATAAGTACAGATTAGTTTCCGTAAAACTGTGGAAGAAGCAACTACTTTTCAACAAAATGTATAATTCCATATAGCATGTAAATAGTGTAAGCTTAATTTACAGTTTAAATAATAATCTCATCGAATCCACGCAAGATACTTCTATATAAACTAAAATAAATAAACGCCCGAGGATAAATTTAAAAGCGTTATATTAAACTTGGTCGTTTAATCATAACGTTTTGCTAACGAGCATCAAAGATGCAAATTAACTTACACCGCGTGCATGTGTGCTGTACCCGAGAGGGGTGTCTCCCCCACGCCCCGCCGGGAGGCGACCTGCATTGTCCTCTAATAGTCCAACTTGTGGGGTCCTCCCCCATATAACTTATCCACTTGTTACCCTACAAAACTTCACGAATAAAGTTTTGCAACTTTTCGTAGTTTTCAAAGGAGGTTGAATGCATGCTATAAAAAGAAATAACGAAAAAGTTTTACATTTAAGTTCCTGAAGAGTTTTTACACGACTGGAGTAAAACCTTTTTTGTAAGTTCGATCTTTGTTCCTTGCTTGTCAATATTTTTTCAGAAATATGTAGACGTTTGAAAAAGGAACAAAATTCAAATTAGATCAAGCAAGCCCATCGGACGGGCGCGATTCGCAATTTTTTTTCTACAAAATTTCAGTCAAGCCAAAATTTTTGTTCCTTGATCAGTTTTTTTACATTTTTTTATAATATTTACACCAGATTTTAACAAAATTATCAGTATTCATTATGGTAAGTTTCTCTGTGTAATTTTCGTTGGTATTTTGTGACCTGGAAATACTTGTGAGTAATTGGAGTGATCCTAATAATTTCTCATGTGCTTATGGTGTATCTAGCAGCTACAGCTGTGTGTGTGTGTGTCGAGAATTGATTTAGATAGAATGTGAGATCTTCCAGTGATATATAAAGGCTTCAGTATGTATCGCGGTAAGTTTGTTCATCGTCCTATTGTGAAATTTTATTATATGTATTCAATTATGTCTGGCATAATTTCTTTCGTAAATTATTAGGAATCTAAAAATTTTCTTCCTTACAACGTCAACTTTTTGTTACTGTTGTCAATCATTCGATTAATTATTATCACGGTGATAGATAGTCGAAGGCATAGGACAGTTTTCGACATACACAAGTTTACTTACTCGATAGTCCCTTCTTATTTCTATCTGCTGTTTTGATAAGCGAGCGTATTTGGGTTGTTATTAAGTTAGACGTTCCAGATGTTACAATACCTAAGAGAACTTCGCATACAAATAATACTTCAGCTCCTTCATATACACTACGACTGTGCAGAACTGTACGACGTCTTTTGGTATTAGAGGAGTTGGACACCAATCCTATTATGACATTTGCTTAGCTTGGCTTATTATTAAATTGTTAATTGAAATATTGAACGGTGAGTTCGCTCTCCTTATAAACGTGTAATCACACGCTTTTATTCAATGTGAGTACCAACCGTTCAATATATCAATTTAAATGTGTGTAAGTACTTATAACAAAACCTTTTATGATAAAATTTGAGTGATGTCCAATATAATACATGTATCCCAAAATAACGTGCTGCCTGTTTGTACGCGAGCAGAGGGAGTGCATCTCGATCCACGTGGGGCAGGCGGGCGTGCAGATGGGAGCAGCTTGCTGGCAGCTGTACTGCCTGGAGCATGGCATCCGGCCCGACGGCACGCTGCCCTCCGCGCCCGCCGCCACCGACTCCTGCTTCAACACCTTCTTCTCGGAGGCCGACCGGGGCAAGATGGTGCCCAGGGTCGTCATGGTCGACCTGGAAGCCACTGTCATTGGTGAGTGGGATATAGGTATTTTAGTATTTTGATCTCTCTCTGTGTCGTGACTGAACTGACTCAAATTTCCTCATGACTGAGGGTCCCCTGCAGAAATAATTCGTTAGGGGAGTTCTCTTGAGCAGATACATCGTGGTGGGCGCCCAGGTCCTTCCACGGAAGATGTCCTCGGATGTCTCGACCTTTGATAAGCAGGCATATACTCATCATATCCAATTTGTTCCGTGCATTTTGCTGGAAACACTCAATTTAGTACTTTCAATTTCTTGATTTTGTGTCAGTTTGGTTACTGGACTGGGTCAAATTTGACAAAGACTAACCACTATATTGGTCGTGTTCTCCAGACGAGGTCCGCTCGGGCGAGTACCGGCAGCTGTACCATCCCGAGCAGCTGATCACGGGCAAGGAGGACGCGGCCAACAACTACGCACGCGGGCACTACTCCACGGGGCGGGAGGTACTCGGGCCCGTCATGGAGCGGGTCAGGAAGCTGGCTGACCAGTGCACGGGGCTGCAGGTACTGCTTACTTACTATTACGTGGATCTGATGTCAAGCAAAATGTTTAAAACCCAGTTGGTGTCGCAGGTCTGGTGTGCAAGTTTATCAGCTTTGGTAACGTTTAGGTAATTCTAAGACAAACCAGTACAGTACCAAGGTCAATACAGACATTTTGATGCGGATAGGTACAACACATAATATATGTATTCTAAGTCTAATCTTGATTCTAATCTTGCTTAGAAATTAAGTAATTAACTACTAGGTAGGTAAGGAGTGTGATGCCAAATTGTCATTTTAGCCCCTATACAGCTAAAGTGACAGTACCAAGATTTATTTAAGTTGACATATTGTATGATTACATACCTATTATTATGTTTGACATGATTTTAATAACAAAAATTTTCATTATTTGATTAATAAAACTAGACATATGTAACTTCTAAAATTTTATAAAAACTAAATGTTATAAATTCAATTTGACGAGATATTGTAATTTGTGTAGCATGTTCTGTGATATTAGTACTTATACCTATACCTATGTATGTTCCTATGTATCTTTTTTATCTTTATGAACTCTCAATTTTTTGCTGAACCTGTAATATTCTACTTATCTTAGAGCCCTTAAACTCTATGTGCAAAATAACCAGCAACAGCAAGAGGATGGGAGTGTGCTATGACTTTAAAATTTGACGTTGTCCAGGGTTTCTTCGTGTTCCACTCGTTCGGAGGCGGCACGGGCTCTGGCTTCACGTCGCTGCTGATGGAGAAACTGTCTGAGGAGTTTGGCAAGAAGAGCAAGCTGGAGTTCGCCATCTACCCGGCGCCACAAGTGAGACCCCTGCTTAATACCATAGTACGAGACACGTTCGCATATCACAACTCAATTCTAATTGTCTTTCTACTCAAGGTTTATCAATCATCGTTGTTAGCTTTTTGTGTTTTTTTATTAAGTATCTTCTTCACTTCTTCTTCTAAGTACCTACTCATTTCTTCCTCACTAGCTTTTAATCGAGCTGATATTTTTTACTACATTCTCTGAAGTGGAAAAAGTTTTCAATCTACGATATAGCAAATTTTATTTAATTTAATTTATTTGTTTATTCATATCTGATTTAAAGAAATTACTGACTATAGATTTCACTACCACTTTGCAAGACTCTTTCAGTTTATTTTACATTCAAGACTTTTTTTTAACATTTCCTTGTTGAAACTCTTGGCTTATTAAAACAAGATATACTATGTTAGGAACCTCCGTCCTACATGCCATATGCTTACGCCTAGTCAATGCTCTGTGTCGCTAGGTATCGACGGCAGTGGTGGAGCCATACAACGCGGTGCTGACGACGCACGCTACCATCGCGCACTCTGACTGCGCCTTCATGGTGGACAACGAGGCCATCTACGACATCTGCCGGCGGCGCCTGTCCATCGAGCGACCCTCGTACGCCAACCTCAACAGACTCATCTCACAGGTCACAGTTCATTTTTTGCCGATATACGTATCAAAAATATATAAAACTTATAACATAACCCAGCAAGAAGATAATATAGAGCCTCCGCAATGTAGAGGGAACTGGATGGGATCGGAATTAAACGTCTACAACTTTGAAATTGAAAAGTAAAATTAGCCAAGCACCAAGCGACTGACGTCTCAACAGTTCAGTTTCAATACAGGCAATTCAGGCGTGCCCCACTTCTCACATTTTTTATCAGTGTTTGATGAGGATTGGATTATCAATAACGACCAAATATAAATGTCCGAAACAGGTAGTGTCGTCGATAACGGCGTCGCTGCGGTTCGACGGTGCACTGAACGTAGACCTGACAGAGTTCCAGACCAACTTGGTGCCCTACCCCCGGATACACTTCCCCCTCGCGGCGTACGCGCCAGTCGTCTCCGCTGATAAGGTAATATTCTGGATATATTTAATAAATAAGTTTCAATCATTTGAAAACGTATTTTTTTAAAAGCATTGTCTCCATGATTCATGTTTTGAGAATAATCTGGCTAGTAACCTCAAGATTTATATGTATTTGTGCTCAATGTTACCATACTTTATTGTATTTGGCTCTATTTAACTTCTTATAAACGGTTATACTAATGTGGTGTCTTTTCAGGCGTACCACGAAGGCATGTCAGTATCAGAGATCACGGCGGAGTTGTTCGAGCCACAGAACCAGATGGTGAAGTGCGACCCGCGCGATGGCAAGTACATGGCGTGCTGTCTGCTGTACCGCGGGGACGTGGTGCCCAAGGATGTGAACGCAGCCATCGCAGCCATGAAGGGACGCGCCGGGATACGCTTCGTGGACTGGTGTCCTACTGGGTTCAAGGTAATCTATACATTTATTCAGTCTTTTTATTATGCAAAAGTAAAGACCAGATTTCAAATTAACGTGATATTAATAAGTCTTGAGTTAGTATGACCTGATTACACCTGAGAATTCAATCACCAAGTTTGGAAGATAATTGGTAAAACAATATAGCAAGACTCTGGAAGAGATATGGATACCTGTCGAGACTTGATCCATCCCGTTATTGCAGGTGGGTATCAACTACCAGCCGCCTTCGGTGGTTGTGGGTGGCGACCTGGCGCAGGTGAAGCGCGCCGCCTCAATGCTCAGCAACACCACGGCCATCGCAGAGGCGTGGGGCAAGCTGGACCACAAGTTCGACCTCATGTACTCCAAGCGGGCGTTCGTGCACTGGTACGTGGGCGAGGGGATGGAAGAGGGGGAGTTCTCGGAGGCACGAGAGGACCTCGCGGCGCTGGAGAGGGACTACGACGAGGTAGCCATCGAGACCTCCGATATGCCGCCCGGGGACGATGAGTTATAGCTCCCCGTGATGTCATCCGGCGCCTCCTGCTCACTCCACGGGTACAACGCCACACGTCGACAGTACGAGACACTCCCAGCTGAAGGTGAGGCTCTGCATCGATGTGAGCGTTGCTTCCGTGAACTCTCGTAGCTAATCGGAACCAGTTGGCTTCTGACTGCAGGTCGGGAGCTATAGGACTCTGGATGTCTAGTCCGGACGCCAGTGCAGCAACGATACGGTGCCGAGAACGCACGCGCAAAATTTTCAGATCAAAACTAGAGGAAGCTCACGAAATTCTAGGGTGCTGTGGAACGGGTTCGGCATATTTGGCTTTCGCTGTACTCGGGACGCGGTTTACTCTGCTATTGAATGAGTTTCTTACATCCACAATTACTTCCCCCGAATGGAGTGTGATTGAGTAATGTGATCTTGTGATTTTTCTTACAAGTTTGTTTAAATTGTTTTAGATTATTGATTGTAATTAATTTTGTTTTCAATGTAAATGGCGTATTTTGGCTTAAATCCAGTTAGTTACTAGAAGCATATTTACCCGTATGTTTGTGCGTGTGGTTCGCAGCGGCGGTCGAGTATCGTGGCCGAGGCGGACGCCCCAAAATCGCGGCCGCTCGTTTATGATATTAAATATGGCAGAACTTGCGAGAAATTAATTAAAGGTTTGAAAATGTCCGCTGAGGTCGGCTGATGTTCGAGTTGCCTCCAAACACTGTTATAGTTAATTGGCACTTATTAACGTAAACTTTCTTATCGAGTGTAAGCATTTTTTTATAGATTTGCATTTATTTATTTTATCATAAAATTCAGAACCTTGCATCTCCCTCTAAATGTACACACATTTTTGTAAATTTCTCCGTTCAGTAATCTTGCGACGGATATTTTAGTTTTAAGTTTTTCGAATTTATTTTTTCAAAATTATTTTGCAAATACTGAAAGGAGAAATTAGGATTTATATGTACCTTTTACATTTTACTTTGATTATTGCTGTTTTTTTTGCAAATTTTTGGATACTATTTACGGGTAGTTGGTTAGTGCGCAGAGATGGCGCCATCTATGTAGTAATGTAGTAAGTGTAATGTCTAGTATTTGTGGCCGTCTCGTGTTTGTAAAATCAGTAAAAAGCTACATTGTAACGTGTTAAGTCTTCGTGAAATAAAATGTCCGATATTATTGAACTGTTGCATTTTTCATTTACAAAGCCATTTACCCAAATGATAGGACCAATATGATACTTTTATTTTCTAGATTTTTTGGACGAGTTTCATGTTTTGTTAGAGGAAACTTTAGAGAATGGAGAACAAATAAATTTTAACTAGCTAGAAAAGAACTAAGAACCGAACTGCACTAAGTGAAATGTTGCACTAAAAAATACCAATATATATAAGATAAATTGGGTTTAATTTTAAAAGGTAATTAAATACATTAGATAATCGTAATATTTTATACAATAAATTTTATAACATGCCTTTAAACACGTGAAAAACATAAGAAAACCATTTATAAAACTTAACAATATACATCTAGGAAACAAGAACCTTTTCAATGAAAAATATTCTTTTGTTTTAACGTACGAAACTCGTAAATATTGTGTTCAATAAATAAGTATTGTATGCACATTGCACAATTGCATTTTATAACTCAATATGTACCTAATTAATAGGTATTCATTTAAATGAACTTCAAATGACTATTTGTATAAGATTTAATATATACCTTTGATTATAGGAAATAGTAGATACATACATAAAAACAATAGAACTATGCCGATTATATAAATTGTTATCAGTGAAGTATATATATAAAATATTTTTTTATACAAATCTTAGAAATGATCCCATAACTCTCTTACATATTACTATGTATATTTATACCATATTGATTACGTGTTTTAGATCTATACATTTAAAGCATTCCTACTTTGCAATAGACACTTAATATATTTATATAATTTTTTTTATTATATAGCCTTAATTGTTTTTATTTTTTCTATCTATAAAAGTAAATAGACACCTTGACATTTGAACCACGACGAAAATATATTTAAGCTGGTTCTTGAACATACTCTATATCAAAAAGTACAGGTCATTTCATTTGATATCTAAATAATACCTGTGGTTTATTATTTGATATGCTTTTTTTTCTAGGATTGTTTTTAGTTGGTTATACTAAGTCTCTAGTATAATATGTGACATAGCATCTACATCTAAGTAACGTTAAGGTGATATAGGTACAAATACGGTATGTTAATACCATACCTTAGATTGATGACGTTACGTTATCAAAGTTGCTCTACATTATCTAGGCTAGGACAGTTACATTCACTAATATATTCTTAGAAGCCAGGGAAAACTTTATTCAGGATAGTGACGTTTGTCCTCGAGAAGTCTCTAGGACAATTTTTTATTCATTTCAGTAGACCATTAATGATAATAATAATTGTGATACAGAACGTATCTTTCAGGATAATAAGTGAATGTCTAGAGCTTAAGAAATTATGACTCCGTCATTAACCGTTTCTGTCTTGGACTACACTGATTTGAACAGATGCTACGCTACCTACATGTACATTATGCCAATTCCACTAAGCTAGAGCATAGAAGGTACCAGGGTGGCAGGATCACGCAGGGGTCCTCGTCGAGAGGCACGGTGACATCCTCCAACTAACTACATCCATCTCGAGAAGGTACCATGGTAACATAATCACGCAGAGTTCTTATCAAGAAGCAGGCCCACAGGTGCCCACAGATTGTTTAATATTATAATAGAGTTTTATGGGGTAACTATAAGCCAACTACATCTCTCTCGACAAGGTACCAGGGTAGCATGATCAAGCAGAGTCCTCCTCTTGCAGCGCGGAGGAGTCCGCCAGCTACATCCGCCTCGGCGGCGACTCGGCGACGCTGGGCGTGAGAGAGAGGCGGCGGATGTTGGGCTTGTCATATTCCTCCATGGACATGGCGCGGGACATGCGGCGCTCCACGCCGGGCGGCGGCAGGGAGGTCAGCAGGCCCTGGCCCTGGCAGAACAGCAGCAGGGACTGCGCCACCTTGGCTGGCTGGAACAGAATAAATTGCATTTGTGAATTGAAGAGCGTAATATCATGAACGCTTGGGATAATAGCACAATATTTGCCCAAGCATTCTCTTTGTAGTAGCACTTTGCTGACATCAACAGGGACCACAAATCAAATGACGTCTGCTTGTATGTGTATTGTAAAAAATCACTTTGTACAATAATTAGTACTAGGTACGTAGGGATTGTTGTCATATAGAAAACAATATTAGACAATATGCCAGTATATTGTACTTAGGTATCTTATCAGTATTATTACGTTCCTTTATTACTAAGAAGGATATCGTAACCTTCTCTGTTAGTTTCTTCAGAAATCTATCGGCCAAGCTATTAATCAATGAAGAGATCGGAATGTAAATATTTATTTTAATTGGTATTTAATTAAATAATTGTTAAATCTTGGAACATCATTTTTAATCCGTTATTAGCAATCAATTATAGTGTTTGGCTATAAACAAGCTCTTGTGGTATATTTGTCGACTTTGAATGCAAAGTACATAATTAAATTGGTAAATAAAAATGTATTCAATGTTAAACATATGTATTTTTGGCGTACTCTGAACACTTTTTATGCATATTTTTACTTTTCCGGACGATTACACGGATTAATTCATACATGAAAAAGTATAAGTAAGTACGTCATCATTTCACTGTATTTTTTAATAGAAACTATTTTATATCTCTATTCATTTTTGCGTGATTAAAACTTTGAATAATGAAAATGAAAATATATGGTTAAAATCGTTTGCTCAGCGTTCTGTTTTATTTTTCATTCCATTTCAATGTTCAGTGTTGAGTGGTGGCAATACAAATGGGTGGCGTGGTATCGATGGCCCTCGCTGAATCCTCATTAATGCGGAGTTTAATTGCTGATGTCGGACTGATTGACAGAGCGTAACTGCAACCGGCATGCGCTCTAACTGGACGGAACGTGAACAGACATAGGAATTCTTTTCATGCTATTTAGTAGTAAAGTAGTAGTAATCTAGTATTTTTCGTACATTGTTTTTCTAAGTAAGTTTCATCTTTTAAACTAGATCGCAAGTAAGCATATGTCACTCTGATTTGCAACATCATTTAAAGTACCTACTATCCTTAAACTTATCCTCATTAAAAAAGGGCTTAATTTTTAGACTGGCTGTGTAAGATTTATAGTATTTTGTTGACAAGTTAATAACTGTAAGAATAATTATTACAGTTTAACATTATCAAAGCTAATCTTATACAAATAAACTTGTTGGTATGTCGATTCATATCTCAACCACCGAGGTGACCCTGCGTTCAGTTATTAGAAGTGATTCTTTCATGTCTTGTATGTCTAATCAGCCGTTAATTGGGCCAAGTACGATGAACTGGCGAAATTTCTTCCTGAGTAATAAATAAAATATTGTAAATAAATACCATTGAGCATATCTTATTATATTTTATTCATCCATAAACACATTCATTAATGATTACATAATACTATTAAGACCGATTGTATTAACGTGTGTATTTAGGAATGAATTTATGTAAAACTCACCACTAAACTAAGAAGATTATTTTACAGGTGCTACAGAGGCGCAAAACATTTTCCATATTCCTCGTCACTTAACTTCACCAACTTTATAGATTCATTCCAAACTCTTGCACCCAGCTCGTCATCGTAGCCGATCTCTGAACCTCTTGACAGTTCACAGTTTTTGAAGTATTCTCCGTTCATTTTTCCAGCTCTATTACTGGTAGCTACGTATAAAGCAGTTTGTGCACCTTCGTACGGATGCTTGAACAGAATCCCGAATATGAAGCTAGCGAAGGATCCGAGAGAACTTCCGGCGCTCTTGAATATGTTGGTCCCGACTGCGCCCGGGTCCACGACGTTGATGACGACGTTAGAACGCTTCAACTTCTTCGCAAGTTGTCTCGCAAATATCACCAAGCATAGCTTACTGTTCCCATACAGCTGTATTTTGTACCAGAAGCCTGATTTATTCATATTCTCGAGGTCGATCCTCCCGAGCTTGTGCATGACGGACGATGTGTTCACTATCCTACTCGGTTCCGAAGGCTGGCCGGTCTTCCTCAAAAGCGGTAGGAGTAACATCGTCAGTAGAAAAGTGCCGAAGTAGTTCACTTGCATTATAAAATTAATGCCGTCTTCAGTTTGAAAATCCCCGGCTGTTCCGATCCCTGCGTTGTTGATGAGTATGTCCAATCTGTCTTCGTTTTCAAGAATGTCTGTTGCGAACTTGCGTACAGATTTTAGAGATCCGAGATTTAAAAGTTTGAAGATCACTTTATCGCTGCCGGAGCTTCTTTCTATGAGCTTCTTCCCGTGCTGGCCTTCGTCCTCGAAGGGGCAAGCGACTATGACCTTGGCCCCTCGATGTGCGAAGTCCGCCGCTATTTCTAGCCCCATTCCCGACGTCCCTCCCGTCACTATGACAGTTTTCCCATCGTATCTCTTCTTGGACTTGCAGAACTGGTTGGTATTCTTCTGGTAAAGCCCCACTATCATGCCCGCAATGATGACAATCTCCACTATGAGTAGTATCACAGACATTTTCGTAAGCTCGAAGACGCGTGACTGAGTAACGGCTTATATCATTTTATTATATGCGATAATACGCCGGAATATTCTAGTGCCGGCAGATGTTGTAATTATGTTTAGCGCGTTGATTAGTCTCGGGAAGGCACGAGTACGTCGGCCCGAGCATGCGGCGACCGGACTTTTACTTTCGGTGTGCAAGAGCGGATAGTGTTGCATTCGGCAAGATCCCGCGTGGAGGGGACTGTAGGCCTACTGCTGCATGTATCTAGCGAGCCTGGCTGGGTAGCTATATAATGAGGTAGGTACCTCTTTACTTGTGGCCGGAGGTTCCTATTTTGCAGGCAGATAAACGTAGTGGACTGTGGTTATTGCACAATCACAATAGTTATGCGGTCGATGATAGTACGAGAAGTGACTGCTTGAGCAATATTTTTTATAAAAGGCTGAACTATAAATTTATTTCAAACGCAAATTTTTACATCGTTGAAATGCAAATTTAAATTATGTACATTATGTGCGTCGATAAAAATAGTTTTACGACTTATGTTTCATGCTGTTATTCACCGTATGCCACAACCAACTTTAATACCACTAGAATACCTATTGTTATACAATTAACTAGACATTACTGGTTATTTTAATTAGGACTACTACTAATACCTATCACTTAAAGGTTTCCTTCCAGGAGACCTGGTGGCTTTTTTACATTGAACATAACAGATATTTAACCCCTAAATCTCAGGTTGGTGATTAAATGACTCTCCAGTGTAAAATAATTTCCTAGTTTAATAAACCCCTCACCGTCTCAGCCAGCACGTCTCCAGCTCGCTCTACCTTGAGCATGGTGACTTTCTCCTTGTCCAGGTCGCGGTAGACCTTCTCCACGACCCCCTGGTACGGAGACAGCATGCCTGTCACCAGCAGGATGTCGGGCTGGCAGCCGCGGAGCACCAGGTCCTTGCGGCTGGAATGGACGAGGAAGGGATATTAAAAACATTGCCAAATAAAAAAAACTTATTATGCTGTTTAGTTACTTGACTGGCCTGTTAGCTTAGTTGGTAGTGGCTCTGCCTTCTAATCTAGAGGTCGCGGGTTCGATTCCCGCATGACACAAGTATTTATGTACTTTAAAAATTTATAATTACTTGTGTTGAGTCTGGTCGTTTGTATGTATAATAAGTATGTATTTACAAAAGAAAAGTATATAAGTATTATATCCGTTATCTAGTACCCACGACACAAGCGTTTGCTTAGTGTGGGGCTAGATGGCGCTGTGTGCAATGTCCTGGAATATATTGAATAGTTATTTTATTTTCATTGGGTCTGTAAACTAGACTATAAAACAAACATACAAATATAAATACGTGATGAACGATGACGTGTAGATTGTAATTAAGGCTGCATGTCCTTCGTACTACACACACTTTTGTTTATGAAATGGTGCGTTTGCTATGTTTCCAGCTATAAATATGTGTGTGTCATATATAATTTTAGTCTCGCTCGATGTAAGCGATGTTGAGACTATGTTGCAGCGTGCTTGGCAAGATACCTACTTCCAGGCAAACAAGCAAGTCCTTTTACTCCTTTTCTTTATTCATAGATATATATACACATATACATAGATATATACTACAGGCTTATATGTCCTTACTTGATGAACGCCCGCACGTACTGCTTGATGTTGTGCGTGTTGAGGTTACCGCGCAGCCGCGAGCGGTAATCCGCCAGCATACGGTCGCGCTCGCCACCCTCGCACGACTCGCACGAGATTTGCTAGAAACATATGAGTACAAAATATTAATAATAGGTATGATCATAGCACAGTCTGGTAGGTAAGAGAAAAATATATAAGCAAAATTAGACCTCTTTTCGAGATTTTCTAAAATCAACAAACGGAAAGGGGTCTCGGCCTTCGTCTAAAATTAATATGTAGGTATATAAATGAGCCCAAAAGAAATGCCATATTTTTATTTCCAAACATTGCGATAACATTTGAATTTGGTAACGATGTACGTATATAACAGCCACTAAACTACAAGCTAAGAGAATAAAGTATGCCATGCTCTTCACTACTTTCAGCAGCACTCTAGTCAAGACTTGAAGAAGAAAGGAGTCAGCATCAGATATTGATAATTATAAAACTACTTATATATCTACTTATCATGCCTATATGAAATCAACAGACTCAAACAACAACATGAAATTAGTTTTAAATGACGAATCTATTAAATACACAATTCAATATCAATCTACTTCTAGTAAATACAAGCTAGTTAACTACAAAATGGTTAGTCTGTTAGTTAAATAGATAATGCCACAACTACATACCATGCAAACTAAATAAAATATGTTTATATAGTGGAATGCTGCTCTTGCTACCTCTAGATGCTGCTAGCATCTCTGATTTCTTTTTGATGCTAAGAAATAAAATAAGCAAGTATGTCTGACTTCAAGTATTACGCTTCGCGATTTCCAATGTAGTGACACTCTAAAGCAGAATGAATATCAACACCGTTAAATGGTAGCGTCATTCCACTTTACTTTGCAGACAATAGAACAGTTTCGGAAACATTCCTCTCATATCAATACAAAGCGGGAAATTACAATTACTTTTAACAAATTTTCTGTTATGAAAGGAAAATCATAATCGTTTAATTTTATGATTTTCATTTATAACTTAGTTGATATAAGTTATAAATTTGTTTACACTTTACATGCCAATTAGCTTTATATTAATAGAAATGCTTCCTTCAACATGTCCTTTCCACCAATACCTTTCAAAACCAATGTTCCCATTAGTACAGTTAGCGAGAAAACAAAAGAAGAGTACCTTGTAAGTATAGTCTATGCGTTCTGGCTGACTCACGTGTCCAAACTTGTGGTAGATTAGGAAGTCCTCTTCTGACTGGGAGATGTCGGCTCCCTTCCAGCGAGAGAAGCGGGTTCTGAAGGCGTCTGCTACTGAGGAGGTGGAGGCTGTGCAGTTGACGAGGATGAGACCGAGGAGCCTGCGAGGGTGCGCCAGTCCGCAGCGAGCCAGCACGTTGGCGCCCGCACCCTCGCCCAGACCCACCGCGTAGCGCACGTGGAGGAAGTCCAGGACAGTGATCAGGTCTTCGCCTAGCGTTTGGAGGGAGGGGAACTGGTAGCTGGAAAGTTGAGGTAATAAGTGTGTAAGTACATATATCTAAGCTGTTGTTAATGTTATCTTTTAGCTGTCGGATTTTGTAGTCAAGTGTGACTTCATAAGAATATATCGCTTTGCTGTCATATTAAAACTCAATTTTAAAAGTGAAAGTCACGATGTACTATATAAATAATTCCTTTATATTTTAACTTTCTATTTTGGATAACCACCACGGAGAATCACTAGCGAAATTATAGTTTACCAAAATAAATATACTGCACCCGCCACCGTACCAATTTTATCCCGAATTTTATGCCAATTTTAAATATACGTAGTGATTTCTATGAAACGTTCTTGAAGTAAAGTTATAGATACTGACGAGTCAGGCAGGTCTGGTGAGTTCTCCTCGTGTCCCGGCACGTCCACATGTATGAAGCAGGACCGCTCCTTGATCTCCGACATCGCGGGGCTGTTCACGAAGTCCACCAGCGCGGAGTCTGACAGACAATGGGAATAGAAGGGGTAAAAGTAGTTTTAGAGAACAGAACTGTCCTTAGACAAGTGGCATATTTCGCTTAGTGATTGTAAGGAATAGAAATCATTTCATCCGGATTAATATGGGAAGATCAAAAAATTAAGATAAAATTTACAATACGAGTAGCACGTAAATACAATTACGTGTTTTTGTGATATACGTTTTCAAATAAAGTTCTTAGAATACTTACGATTGGTCCCAAGATCATGCACTGTGAGAAACACGCATCTTTTGTCTTGCTGGCTCAGGTCTCCCTGTAAACATTTTTTTTAATCTAAATATCACATCTCCTGTATAAAAGCTCTAGCTTTCATGTCACTCACACTCACACGACTACTATCTATGTACTTAACAAATCATTATTTTGTTTTTCAACTTCCAAGTTATTAGTATCTTCTAGCATCATGGGAGATAATAGCTAGCCAAGATATTGCAACAGGAAAGTGGAAAGGAAATTGTGATGCAACGTGGAGAAGGGACATGTTTGTTTCGACGTCACATGCCCAAGATGGAGGTGATCGGATCTACGTATCTAGCCATTGTTATCTAATAATACCTACAAATTTGTTAATAAACCATTTTTTGTTCTAGCTCTTATATCTTGTGTGTTTTTCATATAAATCACTTTTAATATGGGTTCGCTACAATATCTAATGAAATAAAGTGCAGAAAACAAACAAATCCTGAGCAAATTGTCTGAACAGCAGCTACTTTGGTCGACAATAGGTATTGTACATACCAAACAGATAGACTTGCGTTTCTTCACCTATAAAGTTAGAGAACATTACTAAAATAACATATCATGACGGAGTGAGAAATAATAGAAATGGTTCAGGCGTTTTGTTATTACTTACCGAAGAATGTCTCGGAACAGTCCCCTAAATCGCAGCGTGTACATAATTGGAAAATTTAATCAAATATATAGTAAGTACGTAATATTTATAACCTCTTCCTTACGATGTTCTTTTGCGACAAGCGATAAGTTGCTATTAAGTACAAGTTTATGATCCCATAACGTGCCTTACGAATTGTATCTAATGGTAGGCTCTATATTTTTTACGAAGGTGCTAAGCACCGATAATAATATTGACTTAGATAAGCAACATATAAAAGACAAAGTCGTCGTAAAAAAATGGCTTTTACATCTTCTTAACAGACTAGAAGGTACTATGAATCTGATGGCACGTACAAAGGGAGGCCTATAGCAGTGGGATCCCAAGGGCTGTGGATGATGATTATGATGAAGCTCATCTTATGGCTCTAAAATTGTACTCAAATAATATCTATACCTGTTATTAACGGACAATTTTTATTATAATATAAATTGTGTGAGCTATTATTCGCTCTTCGTTTACATGTGAACTGCTTTATAAGTATAACTACACCTTCATCCCATGAAAATTGCATTTCCCGTAAAAATGTAAATCTGGCCCACTTAGCTGTGACAGCTAATTTACCGAGACTCCGGGGACGGCCGCCATTTGCCACGGAATTGACTGCATGATTGAAATGTCACACTTTAGCTCCCGTCATTTGTTACGTGGCATTTGGAGTTTTTCTTGGCCAAGGGTGTGAGGCAGGGCTGGATTTTAGATGTTACCTTTTTAATAGTGTTTTAAATACTATACGAGTACAAGTTTTTGTTTTGTTTACAAAGTTTGGAAATTTGCGGATAAAACGCTTTCTTATATATTTTGTCAATGGGGAGATGAACTTTTTGTATGGAACCTAGGAGGGACATGCTTACTAAGGCAAATTTCCAAAAATTTTTAAACAAAAGTAGATTTCATGAATATAAATGCCTTTTAAAGGTTATATGCGACAGCTATCAACCCTTTTAGATGAGACTATGATTAATTAAATTAGTAATTGAGTACTCACCTGAACATGTACGTGTATGTCTCCGCTGCGGTCTGTACTGACCACGTATTTCTGAAACAATGCAGAGATCGTTACATTGTATAATTTTTGGAAGAAAGAAAAAAAAACAACTAAAATTTTTTAATTGAATTGTCTATCTTACAAATTAATATAAATCTGTTTAAACGGAGTTTTCAAAAGTGTCAAAATTTATAATCGTATTTGATATATTTATATAATAAATAAATCTGTCGTTTACATGTAACGTAAACATTATTGCAAGCAAAGGTGAACCGAATCGAGATAACTTGGGAAGTCACACACAAAAGTGAAAAGCTGGAGATCTCTTTAAGCGAGGAAAATCTCAGGAAAAGTCACGTTAGTAGTAATGACAAACAAAAACAACATTCTGTGAAAGGAACGTACGCTCTAAAAATAATACTTTTATACAACTTTGGTCTTACCATTACCATCAATTTGATTTTTTGTAGAAAGATATTTTAGAACGAAAAAAATATATTTTAATGGTTGGATACCTAAATCTAATTCTTGATAGGAGCGTATATCTATTTTACCCTTAGATTTATACGCATAATCTTTATTCCCCTCTTTCATACGTCTTTAACGTAGTAGGCACCTGAGCACGTCAACACGCCTGCCCACATTGGCACACTAATGTTTGTAAATATTAATCCACTGGTTACAGTGTTTGCGTAGGGTTGCTGAAGATTTCCGGGACACGGGAGGAAAACTCTCGTGTATGTAGGAAAAGACTAATTTTAGAGGCGTACTTTTCATGTTTCTTACGTTTGGCATAGAAGACAGTTTTTTAGTATCAAGTGCACGAGTAGAATAACTTGTGGTTATAATGTCTTATATATTACGCATTTGTTTTTAAGCATTCATATCTATCAACTAATATGAAATTCCTACCTGTTATAAAAGAAGATCATAAATAACTCGGCAATAAGATTGCAACAGAAAATAATACCTCGTATAAATAAATAGTTCATACTTGGCCATCGACCCAATAAAATTCCCACCTGTCTTCACAATTCCTTGTAAGTAGGTTAGTAGGAATGGAGTCGTCACTACACCTATATATTAGGAATGGGGTCGGCTCGACATTTGAGACGTTTACGAGTGTTGGTGCGGAACGAACTACCGCCATCACGCCGCCGCCGCGCCGCGGGAAGCACAGGGATCGGGGCTTGATTTGATATGTTGTAGGCAGATTAGATGAGTTACAACGTAGATACTGACTAGAATGATGCTACGCGTATCTAGTAGGTATCAGAAAATGTGTAGAAGAACTGATGATTTTATTATTCGTCAAATTACCACCTTGCATGTATGAAAAATGAATCATTGCGAAAACAGCTGATTAGATAAATAGATTTTTCTCTAAATGAAACTGGAGAAATATATACAATGGATTTCCGCAAAGTAACGCCTGAATCAATATCTTATCCACGAGAATTTTCTCTTTTGCATTAATTATCTTAACAATGAATGAGTGATAGAATGAGAAAATCAAATCTTGTTAATCGATTTGCATTATTACTTAGTCGTATTAGTGGTAGTTTTAAAATGTTGGCGAAGTTTTCTTTATATTATATTCGATGTTTGTTGACCCTTCACAGCAACTACTCATATCACAATAAAAGAGTCGTGGGCAATTTGTAGAAGAGTCTCAAAGCTCCTGCTGTGTCCTCGGCTCATAACAGCGTCATTACGCTCAACGCTGCGTGGCGGGCGGCGGGCGGCGGGCGCCGGTAAACAAGCACCGCCAATAATTCTGTTTACAACCCGCCGACAGAAATAGACGCTCTAAACTCTGTATTAGAACTAGCTAGTCCCCTCACATTGAGCTAGTATTGGCAGTATTGGGATTGTGTTTTGCAACATTGTGGATGCTCATTTTCAATACTTGTCGGAACCAAAGTTGTCAATTGAATCTCAATTACTTCATACTGTTTATGATTACGTTTTGTGTCTGCCCCTGTGATAGAATCATATGCGACATTAAAGTATAAATAAAAACTGAACTTATGATTAAACTCAAAAATAAGAGAAGTTTTTGCTGCATGATACTTATATATACATATATGTATATCCACTTATAAGCAGGCTGAAGAAAACTAAGCAATTGTCATATATTACTTACTATCCAGACTATTTGCACAATCACTATTAATCGAAAATAAAGTCTGTTTTCTGTGACATACGCAATAAAAACTAGCAATTATTCTGTGACCGAGTAATTCGTGTAAAAGCTAAATTTACCTAATTAATGAATTGGTCGGAGCGCAAATTGATTGGTTTCAGCAAAGTATGCAGAGTGAATTGGTATTGTCTCTTCGCCAATTTACCTTTCGAATACCTTTCGCGTATTCATTTACATTAATTAATTGATATTGTTATTACTAAGGAATTATATTAATAATTCTCTCATTCCATCTCTCATTCCATTGACAATATAAAGAAATATTGTTTGAAAAAATCTTGCTCGAGAGTTATGAAAAAAAAGTAATAATTATTTACCGCATTGTGGTTAGTGTAGGTGCTATGAACTCTTTATTAAAACTGTTGCAAGCCCCTTCAACAAGAATGCAGCTATTGTGATTTGTTTACGTTCTCGATTTTGATTTAGAAGCTATTTCATGAACTGAAATCTCGCGACGGTCTTAGCTTTACTGTTCCTTAACTAACATTACCTTATCATCCGAAGTAACAAATATGTAACACAGGTCTCGAACCTAGTGTAGGGCTCGCGTAATCACTTAAGAACCTTTCACTCAATGCAGGTAATAGTCATTTACTTACCTACTTAAAATAAGTTAATAGAATTAAGGTTATATTTGTAAAATGGAAATAAATAAATAAAAAAAATTATAACAGATAAAATAGCAATCAAAATTGATTTTATTTTTGTGAAATAATTAATAACAATTATCAATTTGTTACTTAAATTCTGTTCCCAAAAGAACTTAATAATTTGTATCTCGTAAAAATAAATTTAAAGGCCAGTAATCGCAACCTGACAATATAAATTTTAATTTGTCTCTTGGGAAATCAAGCAGGAAGGTAAATGTAAATCCTTTATCGGTACCTGTATTGGACAGATCCGACAAAGGTTCCATTTCTACCCTTATCGGATCGCGCCCACACTTTTACCTTTACATTTGTAAAGTGCAAGTAAGAAATTTACTTTGTAAACCAAAATTATTATACGTATATTGTGCATAGTTGTAACGGACTTAAGGTTAATTTATCAAACGTTTTGTTATAAACCTAGAATTGCACAAAATAAAACGCTAAATACTACTACTTATCGAATGAGAGTGGCCAACTCTGGCGTCGAGAGTTTATCAAGCCGCCAGAATGTCCTCTGAAATGGCTAAACAACATATAAGTAAAAAATTTCAGTTTAACATAAGCAAGTTAAAGCCGTACTTAAGGTTTTCAGTCATAGTTTAAGGTTTTTTGGTTACTATAATTTGTCTGTTAATTAGTTCTAATAAACTTATGTATTTTGTTTCGTATTTCTTTCATGTTTTGGACGCATGTAGGGTACGTCTATCATTCCGTAACATATTCGACTGTAACAACAAGCAAGTAAAAATAAGGAAGGAGATCGAGCCCTTTCCCTTTCAGTAAGGAAATAGTTCTCTTTGTTGGGGGAAAATGGGAAAGAAAAATCGCGTTTCCGCACCTTTCTTCAAATGGATTAGAATAAAGTTGGACGTGCGAGATGGGCCTTACTGATTCGATTTTGTGAATAAGTATTCTTGTAACTAGTAAGCTTCACGATACAGATACCAGCCGAACAGTATTTATAGGTTTTTTTTACATTTGTTAGGCTTAGGGTTCACCACAACTCACCTGATCTACGATCTAGTGCGTTTGTCTAGAAGAAACCGGTTTACTCTCGTCTTATTTTATATCCGTATTCTATCGTTTAATAGGTTTGCACTTGATAAACTCGCGTGTACTGGTGGAAGACATGCACTCTATCTATGCCCAATTACCAATTGACTCCAATAAATCATTGACTTCAAAAACTCAATGGCAACCAAAACTGGTAGACTGACCTTATCAATTTGTATGCACATAATACGTTTATTATGATCGTTACTATGGTAATTAATAATAGCATGGTTTTGAGGGGATTTTTTTTTATACCAACTTTACTGACCCGCGGTAATGCAAAGCATTTTTTTTTAACCTGGGCCATCTACTTTCGTTTACTTATTACATAATGTTTTCATAAAAATTTAGAAAGACACAATTATTTCCCAGACTTGTACCTACCTGCCAAATATTTTAGAGTACGCACATAAGAGTACAAGTAATGTACTCGTATTATGTTTATCCAAGTGGCCAATTAGTTAGTAAACAAGCCGTCTCTCAGTCCGACAATGCAGAGCAGTTGGACATGAGTGCCAACGGAGGCCCTCGCCAGTGGCTATATTAGCTCAGAGACTTCTAATTATTATGAAAGTACTAGAGTAGTACTAGTACATATACGTGGATTAAACAGACAGACAAAAAACACACTTTCACAATTTTTTAAAAGTATGATATGAGACCTAATCCATATAAATCACTAGATCGTAGATTACACCGTTACTTAACATCAGGTGAGTTGTAGTCAAGCGAGAGCATATCTGGTTTGAAACCACATTACATCACCTAAAGCATATTATGTATAGGTACATATATGTCCTGCTTGGGACATACAGTAATTCAACATCCAGTTATTCAACTATTATTTATTTATTTATTAAGATTATGACAGTGTCTAATAAGTTATAAACTATATTTAGAAAACGAAGGCGCTAATGAAAGACGCATAGCATATGTTATAGGTACATATTTTGATAAATAGCAATGATATCTATATAATATATTGTAAGTGATTGTGTGTGTGTGATGTGTTGTGTGCTCCATCTTTAATGAGGAGTATATAGAGTATTATATTGTTAGTGGCGTAAGTTAGTTTGCCAATTAGGTCAGTGCTCGGAGCTAGATCTTATTAATCACTGATGTGGGACTAATACATATACAAGATGTAGATATAATGTACACCGGGATAGAGTAGAGGTATCAATACATAATAGGCAACAAGGTGTCAAATGGTAACCATTGATATAAGCAGAGTAAAAAGAAATATAATTTAATAGGAAACAATATTAAAAATGTTTTTACCAGATCCAAACAAGCAACGATTAAAATAAAATGAGGTCAATTTTATAAAGCGTGCGCAATATAGTCTAATTTTAAATCTAAACATACAGCACGTTTCATCCTAGACCGTAATGATTGCTTACCATCAGGCGAATTACGGTCAAGCGCAAACCCAATCCTTGTAAAAAAAAACGTATACTTACTTATCTATCCTATACATGAAATCGTCTATAAATACAATATTTCAAGTAGTGCAATTAAAATGAAGAACACAATGTTGGCAATAAAATTTGGTTGACCAGCCGTAAAGTAGGTCATCGGCTTAAGTAAAGCTGTTTAAATCTTGTTAATGAATACTGGACATTGTCTACAGCTAACTTGGTTCTGCACGCATAGAATGTATCTTTCTATATACAACATAATTGCGGGTTGGGTGAGTCTGATTCTAAAATTAGGCGTGAGGATATAATTAATAATTAAATAATATTAATAATTAATTCGGAAAGTTTTCTTCGACACATACATCGTGGTGAACGATAATGTCTTCCAAAGATCTTATCTCTATTATTATAAACACATATTTTAACAACATTTAATCCTCGTATTCTACTGATGTGTTAAGCAAAACATGTTTCACGTCATTTACCAATTAAATCTTGAATAAAGGTAAAAGTAACTTCAAACGACACCCATTGAGCGATTATGCGTACAATATAGCGGTCACTGTCAAGGCCTGGATCAGCTAAGAATATTTCTCCAGTTGTGAAGCATCCACGATGCTATTTATAAGTCCATTAAATAACGTACTCAGCTGCCTTCACTTCGTAAATCAATCAGGTGGAAAGCACTCAACCTGATGCCACTTTGGACTAAAATGGTACTAAGTTACTTTGTGTACTTAAAAGAAGGACATAAAATGCTTACTAAAATATAATTGAATAGAGAATGAGCATAGATCTGTATTTCATACTTGTACAGTCATTATATCTCGATCTTTGTGATCTTGATGCGATTATTGGAATGTATAGAAACCTAATCAAATGCATTTGAGTCACAAAATTTTAGCTTCAGATATTTTGTAAGATCTCAATAAATACAAAACCCCTTCCAAAGTTTCTGCTAAAAAATAAATATTTACACGTCCGGTCATCGGCATCATTTATCTGAATATCTGGTGTTTTGTTGAATCTTTTGAAGGAAAAATTAATACTTCGCGCTCGAAATAGCAACTGTTTACAAACATAAAGTAATCTGGTAAAGAACATCGTTAACTGCGTAGTGTTTCATGTTTCTGATAAAGTGGAATCCAAAATTACTTGTATTTGGCACGTTTTAATTAATTATAAACTTTGGTGCATTATAAATAAAAAACTCACGAAATAATGACCAACAAAGCTATGAATCTTTAGATAATGTTCAGGTTTGCTCTTGCTATCGACGTACAGAGTAAAGTAGTACAACTCTGAGTATGTAGAGTTATTCTATGGTATATGCAATGTACTATACGTACATGGATAATATGAGTATAATCCTTCCTAGCCTAGCACGTGACCGCAGACACAGTTCATGTTGTCTAGGTTAGGTTTACTTACCCCAGAGTACCTACCTTTTTTTTTTGTTTAGTTACTTTTTGTCAAGTAGTTTTGCTATATATTTATTATTTTATTTTGTATAAGTCGTCTAGTGTCAATGTGTTATTAATATATGTGTGTTTTTGTAAGTATTTATCATAAAATTGTAAGTTAGGTTTGCATCAAGAGGGCGTAATTTTCTTCTATTTATTAAGTAAGTATTATATTATGTGTGTATTTAGCTTAGTGCATGTTTTGCAAACTATTAATAAATAAATAAATACAAACAGTTATACATACATACATACATACAGACACACATGTTACAAAATTAAGTTCATGTGTAGTATTCTTATTGCTTATGCGACATAGACAATACGACTGCTAAATAATAGCGTAAAAGCTTTATACTTATACAATATATTTCAGTGACCTTAAGTGTCAGATCACGAAGGTGAAATAACCTACTGTACATAAATCAATGAAAACTGTAAATTATTCTAATAATCAAATTCTTAGGTCGGCTTGAACTCTAAAGTATTTAGTCATTTATACATTTTAGCTTTATCTAGACCGTGTTTACATTGAACATTGGATTAGATTTCAATTGTAAGTTGCGGTCTAGAAATATCTGTAAACTATAGTCACCTAACCTTTCGCCAATTTTTTAATTGTATTTTAAGACTATGAATTTTGATCTAAATGTATAAAACTCAAAGGTGACTGACTGGCTGACATAGTGATCTATCAACGCATATCCCCAACTACTGAACGGATTGGGCTGAAATTTGGCATGCAGGTAGTTGTGTATGTTATGACGTAGGCAACCTCTAAGAGAGGTTTTTACTTCTTAATGCGAACGAAGCCGCGAACACCCACTAGTTAATAGATAAAGATGGCGTCATAGACAATTTCTAATACCCAATAAACGCTCTCGTAAATGCATTAACCGTATATCACTCTAAATAAGTCCCAATAGGTACGTGACCATTTACCTGCGGATGGCCCTTTCCCATTTCATAGATATACCTACAGGGTTATTGATAACTAACACATAACCATGAAGGGTGGCTTCAGTTTTACAGAAGCAATAACTTTTAATCTACAACTGATGGAAAGCAAATTACGAAAAAACAGCTGTTCTATACAAAAATTTCATCATCCCCTGAACCTGACCATCAAAATGTATTGAAAACCAAAATTTTTTTCGTAAACATCCAACGGTTTTAGAAAAAAAAGTTGTAGCTTTGACGCGCTTAAGCAAATTAATGGTTGTGCGCTAGTTACTAGTTATATTAAGGACATGGGTTATACATACACACACAAGATACATTTTTGTCCCAAGAAAACCTATTACAGGTACCACCCAGTCCCGGGAAAGACTTACAGTGGTTATGTGGGAGTCGCATTAACCCTAATCCGAACCCTTAGCATACCCACTAATAACCTGGGGTGTTCCTCCTCCGCATTGCTCATCGGGCCCCGAGAACGCTGGGCATACAACCGCAGCACCGAAGGACTACTAATTATAAGATATTCGTATAGGATAAAGTTCATATTATATATACGTATATTGTTAAAAATATATTTACTTTTAGTTCCCAGTAAGCTTGTATATACCCACGTAATAGAGTAGTATATAAGTAGGGCGCTCAGTCCCGGGGTCAATTGGGCCATTCCGTCCGACCGCCGCAAATACGCACCGTATGTAGTAATTAGGGAGATAGGAACGTATCAAGTTTTGTTGTCTTAAACTGTAAGGATGTATGGTAACTTAGGTAGTAATGATACTGGTGTGGTTCTTATTGGGCAAGCACAGTCCATCTCAGGGCATAGCTAATGCTTACCATCAGGCAAACTATGGTCAAAAAACTGGTTTTCGTCTAAAAAAAGTTAATTTAGCAAGCTATGATAAGGAATCTCTAATTTCGCAACGTTTCAGCACATACAAAAATATAGAAAAACAAAGTATTACTTAAATACATAGGCGGCCTGAGTCTCAAACAATAATGTGTTAATAAATATCAATCAATATATATTTACTGTATATTTCTTGTTAAACCAATCAGGCAATATTTTATTGGGAACCAACATATGTATGTAAATCTTAACAGTAACACGAGTTTTAAAGTACATACATTTGGGCATAGCGAACGTAAAATTCGATATCGTAGTCGAATCCAATTTTCTCTAGATTTCCTGTAACATATCTAAACAATACGATTATTTGTAGCATATCCGGACAAACTTTCGTGTTTGATCTCGAACTTCCAATCAAAACAACATATTGCTACGTACATATGTAGTAAATACATATACCTACAAATACATATGATCCAGTGCAATTGTACTGGATCTGTACCGAGCGTACTTCGCGTATATTTTACTCCCATGGTATGCTGTAACTAGTAGGTAACGGTGCTCTTTATAGCTTTCTCAGCACTCGTATTTCTAAAGCAAATAACACTGTAATAATTTTACATGTGTCTATTTCTGTCCGGTGCTGTGCAGACGGACTGAAAAACTTTACATATTAGAACTCAAGTTGTGAAACAAACGGTATACACTTGAGTTATGACGGTAGCCGCATTTGGAGCATAATTTACTAATCTAAAAAAAAAACATATTTATTTACAACGGTAAATTTAAAATATTTTGGCCAAGTAAGCTCAAATTCAGAACATTAATAAATTTATTCAGACTTTAGTCTTATGAATGCAATTTCTGATTCACCTAAATATATTCGAAACCCTGGTGTTTGAAGAATGTTTTGAAATCTAAAAGTTTTGAATAATTTATTCACGAGTGAAACTTGACCGGAACAATCTGAATCATAAATGAAGCCTACTTTTCAAAGCTTGGCGCTACAGTACTCATGCTAAAATTAAAAATTCACCGAGACCCAACGGATTTTAGCTTTGTAATTCAAAGATTAATCAAATATTTTATATGTCACTGTGATTTATGTATTGAATACACAGAATATACAAAATAAACCTTCTGTTTTTAGGAGTTTTTATTTTTACATTATTCTGTTTTATTAAAACAGAGAGACAAAAAATCAGAATCTATTCATGAATTTCAAAGTAGTAAAACTAAAAAATATCTTAAAAGTGTACTGCCGCCTAGTACAAAACTGGAAAATATTGTACAGAGATGAAAAAGGTGAAAGCTGCGAGCTTAGAGAAAGAAAGGATGAGCCGCGGTTAAATATTTGATGACGGTGTTTAAGGGCGGCTGAGCTTTGTTCCTTCCGGCGCTTCCACAATGTCTCGTCTATTTTAATCCCCACGATTTTTGTCAACAATACTCAAAGTATAATATACATAGTAATGTATAAATTTGTAGGTAATTGAGGTTTTGTGTGTGATATAATCCAAAAACTACGAAGTTGTAAAGTATTTCACATTCATGTAACATATTTATTTTGTGAAGCAATATTCTGTAGAGGTCAAAGTTATTTTTTTATTACATAAAAACCAAAAATTTTGTGTACAAATTAAAAGCTAAAAGTTAAAGAAATAGTACAAATACATTGATAAAATTATAGTGACGGTAAGTAGATCTGGCTTACAAGTTTTCGGTTTGGGTAACCGCCGTCCGCCGCCCGCTTAAAGCTTATCGCAGTTTGGGCGGATTTACTGAATTTATCAACTGTTTGCCAAATCCAAAGTAAAATCCATTCAAAGTTTTTGTCCACTTTATATCCTACATAAGAACAATCTAAAAAGAGGTCACGTAATGACCCTCAATAATAACAAAGATAAACCTACTTAAAAGCTTTGGATGTGTGATTTATTGAAATTTTCTTTATGTTTATCTCTTAGCATCCTAAAAGTTTTCTGATACAGGAAGAACAAATAAAAACACTTTAACATAACGGAAAAGCACATACAACTATTCAACTGATGTTACTTCACCAACGTCATAAACATATGATCTAAAAACACATCATAAACAACCATTACTTTTAAAATTACCTAATCCTTATTTAAGATTACATAATATATAAAACAGCTAACATTTATAACCGAGTGTTCTTCTTATGTAAATAAATTTGAAGCAGTTTTACTTTAATAACTATTTCATATCACTACACGTACCTGTTCTCCTTTATCGTCGGTATCCGCCATAGCACTGTGCTGTACAACAACTCTATATGTATACAATTAACTGTAAGTTGTGTGTGTCAGCTCCACGGGCTAGCTCGGGCAGCGTCGGGAGTGCAGTGAGAATCTTATTGTGGGAGAAGCCGTAGGACGCCGTGAGGCGCGCACTGGCAAGGGGAAACGCGCAGAGTATGGCGGAAAAAACGCTCAAAGAAGTACCTACAATATGAACACGTCTTAAGTAAGTACCTACAATATGAACACGTCTTAAGTAAGTACCTACAATATGAACACGTCTTAAGTAAGTACCTACAATATGAACACGTCTTAAGTGTAGAGAGAATAGTCAAACTGACGAATTAATTACTAGTTATTAAGGGAACCAATGCTATGCTTGCTATTTTAAGGAACGAAGATGTACCATTTATCTTGCAAAATATGACTATGTCTTTTGATAATGATAAATTGATTTGTTGAAACGAAACTATAATTTGTTACATGGAGTTCATAGATACTAACAGGAAATAAACCATCATACTAAGTACTTATATGATAAGAATTAACTGAAATAAACCGATAAACGGATACATGGCGATCAATCGAAGTTGATGCAATGCGTACATGTGATAAATGTTCAGCCTGAAAAACTGTTCAGTTTGCGACGAGCCTAACAAACACCCATATCAGAAATATAAACATAGGTTGGTAAGTAGTAAAGTCAATAGTAAATAGGTGTATTATATCACATGGAACTTACATATTTTTGTAAACGACCGCATTTACGTAATCGTTGATTTGGAACTATTCAAATTGTTAGCTAATAACAAGGTGCTAAACTTATTTGTGTCTACTTCTAGTGTTTGCATAGAATGAATGTGAGAGTTGAAAATGAAAATGATACGTTTATAAATCACTGTTATGAACCAGTACAAACAAAACATTATGCTAAATAATATAAAAGAAGGTGAATATTGAATTAATTCAAATTCGTTTATTCTAATTAGAACTGCACACGAATTACACTAATGATAACAATTTTAATAATTAAGTGAGTTAAACTAAAACAGAAAACATTGAACATTTAACGTTGTCGGTACCTATATCAGTAAACCTATGTTCTTAATGTATATGTACATATGTACGTGTGCCAGTTAGTTAATTGTAGGTAGCTTGTATACTTGTTTGATGAAACATTCAGGCCAACGCAATTATCTAGTTAAATCAATTTTCTTCCTTTATCGGAGAATGCCTCCGGGAATAGCTTGATTAATAATAACCTACTACTAAAGTGACTAGTTTATTTATAGCAGCAATAGAGGATATCAAAAAAGGAAAAGAAGAATAGAAAAGCTGAATAGATGTAGTTTGAACTTTGAAATTATGAATGCAATCTTCTTATTGAATGAGAGTGGCCATCTCTGGTGTTGAGAGTTTATTAAGCCACCCTAAGGGCCTCTGACATGGCTAAGAATGCAATGAGGGCGCACTAATAATTGTGTTCCTCGTGAGGTAGCATAGAATTTAAATATATTCGATACCAAGGAAACTTTTTATCATGTTTAATCAAGAGCTAGATAACTTATAGATATTACGTCAATATTTTACTAATAACGCCATCTCGACAATCTAGCTTAAAACTCACTGAAAATGATTATGAAAGCAAACGTCTGAAACGTGTAACTGAAAATATCCGCATCGGGTAGTTCCATCGCAGACCGCTTGGCGCCGCCACCGCCTCGTAAACAAAACAATCTAACACGATCTAACATATTATTTATTTCATTTACTGTCTAATTTAAAAAAAAATGTTCAAGGAGCCAAATTTACATACGATCCTTCTTCTATGGTACTTTCATATACTAACGTCAATCGAAATATAATTAATTACAAATGCAGATAACAAGAGAAATAAAAACAAACCTTCGTCTAGGAAATTAACGTTGAGACCACTTCTTTAAAATAAATGGCGTAAGGGTTGGAAAATTAGCATCTAGATAGGCATAAGACACGTACCACCGCAGGGCACTACTAGTTCGGTAAAAAGTAGCCCACCGTGGGCGCTGAATGACCAATTGTAGGATCCATGGAGGTGATGTCACCTGCTTCCTGTTTAGGACGAATCACCTAGTTACCAGTTATACCACTACATCTAGGAGCAGATTAGCTAATTGCACGCAGAACAGACTGGCTTTCATGATCAGAAATAGGTCACTAGCTAGAAACAAAGAAACTCAATTATTAATTATTTTTAAGCGACATATACCACTAATAAAATAAAACGATAAATACCACTTGATATAATGAGCGTTGCAAAGATGGACGAGATGTTTAAAAAAATGTTTCTTTTCTTTATGATTTATGAGAAATACTGATAAGGGATTTAGATTTTTTGAATGGGGCAAGTATTTTGGGAGGATGGCTGATACGAGATTGTAGTCAATGGCATATTAAAAGAAAAGCCTGATTATACCCAGCAGTGCGACAACATCGGCTGTAAATAGCGATGAATTTGACTATGAAGTGAGACCTAATAAATATAGAGAATAATCCACGACATGTATCATCATTCTATTCCTCAGCCACCTCCCTCGTGCCACGCTGCAGGGTATCTGATGTTGTTATTCTTTGCGCCTACGTCCGGGGGCTCGGCCCGCCTTGCACACACACACTCGCCGGCCATTAGCGGCTATATTTAGCACAGGACTTCGCAGGAGGCTCACAGAGTGACCCTTAGAAAGAAGGATAATATTTTGGAAATAAATGTGTCGCAGTCAAAATTATTAACGGGACAAAACGTCATGTGGCGAGACGACTGACTTATTTGATTAGTCAAAGTAGTTATTATGAAAAATTTGCAGTCACTAGTACTATTGTACTATTATTACCTACATACCAAAATTCATGATGATCCGTTCAGCCGTTTTTGCGTTATGAGCATTTAAATAAACAGACAAACAGAGACATAGATAAGCAGACAAAAATTCTTTAAATTGTTGTAATGTGTTCAATTCTAAGCATCTCCTTACATTTTTATTAATATCTTCAATGATCAGACTTTAGACTCTCTTCAGTTTTATAAAATAGGTATGTTAAGATAATTGAAAGCGCATGTCAATCAAAATATGTTGTATTTTTTAGGACCGTCTCATCTAGTCTAGTCACAGAACAACGATCGGGCCACATCGCCCCCGAGGACGACAAGCATGGACTTCAAAGCTCTGTGAGTCTAGTAGACCGTCTAGAATAGTTGGATTCTGTAAGGTTGAGGGTTTATCACCAATAAAAACAAGTGAATTTGGTACTTCGAGCAAGTTCTTCGTATGTAAGAAGCACCCTGTACAGTGTTCTTTATGCAAGCCAGTATATTTCCAGACGGGATGTTATTGTACGTCGTCGTTATTTAATTAGGAGTCACCGAGAGGGTTCTATGAGTTGATACTTGTTCAGCAATTTGCAACAGCTACTACGCATATTTTTATAAGCGTCAACAGACATATGACAATATAATAGGTACAAAGTTATTTGTCAAGAGCTAAACCCGCACTGAGGTTTGATTCCTGGCGGTCGGGATTATTTACGCTCATATCCAATTAAGTTTAGAATAATAGGTACATATCAAAGTATCAGGTTCAAACTGTTCAAAGAGAGAAAAGTGTTTTCAACTAATACGGCCTTAGATTTGAAGATGATTTGATAGATGGTAAGCGATAACACAGACCGACATGATTTTATTGGTTTTTAATATAATAAATATCCTGAACTAATGCCTGATGATGAATTTGATTCACCGCAAAACGTGTCCCGGTTTTTTTTTGTTCTAGTGTTGTTGTTATTTTAAATTAGAGTGCCTAACTACATAGCTAAGAAGAAACAAATGTTAAGGAAACACGACTATTGTGAGTACTGTGGCATCTACGCACATGTCTGGTAGTCATAAGATTCGTTTTTTTGCATTATTTATTAGAAATATATTTAATTACCCGTTGAGCAAACTATTAACCGATTTTAAGTGCCAAGAGTAACAATATAAAATAATGATCATAATTATATCAAAGTAAGTAAAGAGAAACAACTTTCAACGATGTAAATATTTGAAAGTGTGAATATGACTTGATGTAGTGCATCGGGGCGTCTAGACCCCGACCTACGCTTTGACAATTTAGCATACATTTAGCTTGCCACTGTACGCATGCAGACAGAAAACATTATGAAGCCACGAAATACTAATAGTACGTATTTTTTTAACACAGCGAGTAGCACTTTATTTACAGAATTGATATTAAACATCATCAATGAATTATATTTACTTCTAATAACTATTTTAAAAAAGAATAGATATGTTAACACCATTAGTGAGTATCAAAAACTATTTGACTCGTATAAGAACCATACCTACGCGTTGATATAAATAGACTCGAATTATACTGTCCCGGCCATTTATTCAATTGAACGCGCCCGCGCTGCTAGATAGGTAATAGGCTCTATCTTGCTATTTTTGTAGTGGGTGTAATAATAGAATTTAAAATGTTTGAGCGTAGGTATAATAAGATTATGTGGCTTTTAATATAATTTGAATATCGTAGGTTTTATGCCAGGTTTTTTAATAAGTACAGTTTTTTTTCGATTCAGGTTCAGTAGCGGTAAACGGAAGATTGAATAGAAATAGACCACCATCAACAAGGAATAAATCATATTTATCAACTTGCAAACTTTGTTTATTTCGTCCGGAATCAATTACGTATGTAGCGTAAAGCCGTATACGTATATGTACTTAATAAACACAGTATACGTATGTACGAAACACAATAATACATAAATTATATTAAAGAACAAAAAACTCAAGCATAGATAAAATATGCTTTGAAGTTTGCATAAAAATGACAAACTAAAGTAACTACACTACTACCACATAATCAAAATATCAGAAAGTACGGTATCTTTGCACATTTTGAAAAGCACCTAGTCTCTAGTTATCAAAAATTTTATCACTATCAGACAAATCTCTGGGGCGTGGTCTAGTGCTATACGAGACACTCAACCACAAGTTGTAAAACACAAAGTACAGTGTAATGGCACATCAAATCCATGTTCTCTTTGAAGCATTGCGATGTGCATAAACACAGAGCTGTCATAAAACACAGCTGTGGCTGTTAGCAACATCTAGAACATTCAAAACTATTCAAAAATTCAATTAAAGAAAAAATTAAAACATTATATTGGTATAGATTTTGCAATACTTACAACGACACTCACACCCTTATAAAAACAAAAGTAAAATCTACCTCAACATAGCCCCACCTCAGCATCATGCTGGTTGTATGCAAACAACCAGTAGCAACGCTAGATAACTAATACAGCTAAAGAAATCCTCAAACTATAATATAACTTTCGTTTCAATAGAATTAGATTTAATACAGATGTATCTTCTATCAGTTGATGGGAGAAGTGCCTAATCAAATTAGCTGTAAAAAATATCTTATAATTACAATAGCTATGAAAAAGATATCTCATATTTTCCGGAGTGTAGTATTCCCGTCATCACAATTCAACTCCGCGCTAAGCGTGCCAAGTTCAAGTTCGGAGGAAACGACATTATTCAAATAGACTTTCTGGACTAAAATACACGTGGCTGTGGCGTTTGAAAGAATTTAGAGATAATAAGTAGGTTTCGGAAGAAAAGCTATCTGTAATCTATTTTGCATAATCATTAGTGAATAGAGATTTGTCTATAATTTAGATTTCGGCAAACGTAGTGACTGGTAACTAATGACACCATAATATTTCTACTGTCAATAAACATAAATTATTATAAAATTAAATAATTACTAGTTAGTAGGTTGTGATATAACGCATATTTGTGATCTAAACTCTTTTACGCGGTAGGTAATCCTTAGCCTCGAAACGTAAGCTTATGTTGACCATTGCACAAAATGTGGAGCTACTACCGCTATCCGGCTGTCCAAGCACACAAATCTGCTCGTAATATTCTCGTATATTTTCACAATTGCACCAATAACAGGCGGTGTTTACGAGAGAGGTCGCCACTCGCGTCACCACAGACCCTGGGCACTCAATGTGTCGCCACTATACATTGTTCTACCATCTGAGAATACGTCTATAAACTATGAATCGCAAAACACACAAATTGCCCGCTTTATGAGCGAGAAACAAACAATCCTATTTGAATTAATGGTTAGTAATCTATGGAACACGTTTGCACCTGTGCTCCTATTTTGGTAAGTGCTATACTTTACAGTAATTTTCTGAGATTATAATATATAGAACTATGCACTCTTTCTTCTTCTTATCGAATGAGAGTGGCCAACTCTGGTGTCGAGAATTTATCAAGCCGCCCTAAGGGCCTCAGACATGGCTTAAGAACTGCCGTAGACCAACAACCGGACCTACAATTTAACTAAACAATTTTTATTTACCATGCACTGAAAAAAATTGTTAAAAATTGATATACGTTCGTTGTAAGTAAAAAATATTTTCATGTAAAAACTATTCATATTTTTTTTGTGGTTATAATTTCTTAACATTTATAATAAAAAATTTCAAGCTGTATAGAAAAACGTTGTTATTATTAAAAATGTACCTCGGTTTTTTTCAGGAAATGATTTGCGTTTCCTAGTTGATATACAATACACCGACCTTGGACGCCGTTAGATTGTAGTTCGCGGGTAACATGGGATTTAGAAATACGTAATAACGCTACATAATATTCACAACATAAATAGGTCAGGCAATGAAAGTAGCGTTTATTAGTCTGGCGCCTGAACTGAAAATTGGCTAGTATTCGACGTCATTGCTAGTTTTTTCAGTTTATTACAAGATTTATTTCGATAAGACGTACATACTCAAATGTCAGCCGTAAAATCTACTCCCCACATTAATGCCATGTTATCTATTGTTGGGGACTATAATTCTCTTTGTTCTAAATTAATCACAGTTTACGTAAACGTTTAGAAATATATTACTTTACAATGGGAATCATTGTTGTGCTGCCGAAGTTGTGCGGGTCTTTTCTGTTCAAAAATAGCTAGACGTTGCGGATTTGTATAGGTACGTAAGTACTTTATTTTATTTCTTCTAGAACTCAGCTTATTAATAAAGTCACAGGTTACCTTGACGTATCGTTAGCGTCTATGCAATCCTAAATTCTATTAATCTTTCAGTCAAACATATTTGTAGAAGTAGTTTCGTATACATTTGATGGCTCCGGCACATCATTGGCTGGGCTGAGACAAGTTAACAACTCAATAAATAGATTTGTGATACACATCGATGCCAAAGAAGATACATTATAATTAAGTCTTCACTCTTACGTTGATTTTAGGTCAATGACGTAAACAACAAAATATTGTACCAAAGTACTATTTTTTCCTTTCTATACAAATATGTCGAATACGGTTTTATAGTGGGTAAAAACATTGGAATAATTCATTAGAATACTAGCACCCGGCTAGTGAATTTTGATATCCAAATGTAAAATTCATTAGTAAATGGATAACAATAATATGTAAACAATCATCACCTCATCGTGTCTCAGAACAGCATCAATCACCAAGTTGCCAATACAGTCTCGTGGCATCTTGCCACCGCACCTGCACGTACTAACATTATTAACTCGACAATAGCATTGCACAAATCGCCGTTAAAATGTTTAGTCTATCGCATCTACCGATATTTGGGTTACATCCCTCGATACACATCACTTCGACAGCCGCCACTCAAGAACTAAACGCGCTATTTAGCTAAATAACTAGGTGGAGAGATAAGCTGTTAGCGCGTTTTAAAACTAAATGGATGTTTTGACAACACTAATGTACGACTTCAGAGAGAGTGGAAATAGATGTAAGTGTATGTGGTAATACAACTTTAAATAGCTAAAGTGGACTACTTTATTACAAGAATGTACATTATACTAATAAACATTATCAAAATGCTATCTGCAAGCTAAAGTAATTAAAGATGTACCTGGAGAAAAGACATTTGTTTTATCAGTATTTTATGTTGTAAATAAATAATAAAATCGTAGAATGTGTAAAACAAAAGTTCAGAAGTGCTATAAATTGGAATAGTTATATGTGTTGCAAAATTGTGTAGGTATATATTAAACTATTCAGTTTAGTCGTAAGAAAACATTGTAAAACCAAACCTCAACAACAAATAGTTATATACGTAATTTGAAAATTCGGAAATGAAAGTGAGTATTAAAATGCTTCACAATTTGTTCTGTGTTAGTTATATTGGAAAACAACACAGACAGCTGCAATGTGGAGTCACGTGGCATATTCTGAAAACTATATTTTTATCAACGTCTAGATAAATATGTAAACAAATCATCTATACCTATATTTCCTTTTGTTACAATGTTTAATAAACTTTGTTAAAACTGTTTATAGTAGGGACATTATATTCATGAGTTGACTCATGACATTATCCACAAGCTCACAAAGAGCTACTGCTATAATATACATATAATCAATATCTGTTATATCTATAGAATCTCCACAATATCCCACGCGAGTCCAGCAGCCAGGGTCGGAGTATACCTGGTAACAGCACTTTCTCGGACATTGTACCAGGTGGTAAATGTGGCTCACCGGAGTCAGGGGCGAGGGTATGCTGGAGGTGCGCAGCATGCTGAGCTTCCTCCGCTGGTCTGCGGACAGCGAGGCCCGCCGGCTCCTGTCGAGCCCATAGGCCGAGATGTCAGCCGAGTCCGCGCTCAGTTTGCGAAACAAAGTCGGGCGGAACATTACTCTATCAAACGCTCGACAAGATTACGAACAAGAATTGATACTTGATGATGTTAGCTACTTCTTTGCGGAAGCTAAGCTGTTTTGTTACGCGTGAAGTTGACCCAAAGCGGTGGCGCGGTGTAGATTCAAGCTTAGTTTATTGTTATGATGCACTTTGATAAGCTTTGAATGATTTTAGCTTTTTTTATTTGTAATGATAAGCTTTTATAAGCATCAGTTTTTGGGTCGGATATTTTAGATTTATTTCTTCAAATAACTGTAAATAATAACAAATTAATTAGTATAATAAAATTTAGTTTGGCGGTTTTTTTATGGTACTTAAGAACAAGAGTCTACAAAACTAGAAAGTTTAAATGATTATAGTTTTATGTGTAAGTAGCACTGTGATAAGAATGAAATAAGCGATTTGTGCGTTTTTCAATGAAATATACATTTAAATCGTGTGTAATGATAATTTCTTAGTACACTCAAAGTTACTAAAGCCAATCGAGACTACGAGCCTGCTTCATTAAATTAATTAACATTAAAAGCCCTCATGAACCTCTGCCAAATAAATCACCTTTTCCTTTCCATATTAAAGAGATAATCCGAATTAAAACCACTTAAGAGACCGAAGCACACGAGGCTATTCAGATATCATTTTGTCACTGGTAAACATCGAACTAAACACTCTTTTATTTTTAGGCGGAAAGCGCGAGACAATGCTTTTTTAATTTGTTTTTTTTTTTCAGGGACAGACGAAAGAGTTTTCGTGTATTGAGGCGCGTCGCGTGTGCCTTGTTTCAGGCTGGAGGCGGGAACAGAGAGACTGAAGTATTTCAGTTCTCTTCAGAGACAGGTCTACCGAGGCGGCGTTGATCGGTCGCCAAAACGTTGCACAATTAGGTATCCATCTGACATTTAAAATTGGATCGCGATGCGTAGGATAGTGTGAGAGGCGGCCCGATTCATTTTGTTATGATTTTGCTGCGTACGTTTATGTTCTTACGTTTAATTACAGGAAAATTTACGCGTATCTAAACAATGTTTTATGGAGTAATCAATTTTATCAGACACGTGAGCGTGGACAGTCGGAATGTTAAACAGTTTGTGTACCTACTATACCAGACTAGATACCACAACATATCAACAAACCAGTTATGTACAGCGGTAAAGCAAATTAAAACGTGGAATGTGTAGATTCTCTACGCCAAAATCCGTAGACCTTCTACGACGTAGGTCATCTACAACAAAAACTGTTGTCTTATAATAATTCAAAATAATATTTATTATACGTGTCACAACAAAATGTTTCACATTTTTTTTTAAATAATAATAATAAACGTTTTCTTACAAATCTTTTTACAAAGAAAATAGATGAATACCTAAGAAAATCTTATTTATATTGTCTTAGACATAATCAGCTACAGCAAGTAGTATCTCTCACTACACCTGATTCGCCTCTTGGCCTATAATTAAGTAGTTTGTTGACACTGATTGTACGCGATATTCTTATTCATATTTTTGTAAGACGTCCTAGAATATTTTTATCTCAGTGTAGCTCGATATAAGTTTAAAATAATACTAGTGTATGCAACCAGCCTCACCCGCGTTACATAGCTTAGAAACCTATATTGCTATCAAGAACATCTCCAAACCAAAACTAAAGCTGGTCATGTCTTCGCTATAAAAAATATGAACAAACAAACACACTTTTGCTTTTACAATAGAACAAGTGAATAAGAAGGTCATTCAGAACTTTCAATAGGTAGGTATACATTTATACCTACTTATAGGACTAAGTACATAAAGTAAATAGAACGGCTTAACAAGCTGGAGGCAATTTTCTTGATCAGATATAATTATATGAATAAGGAAAATAGATACGAGTAATTATCTTGGTCCCGACTGTTTGTCATAGTACAGCCAGTCAGAGGCTCTCAGAGCGGTTTGAATACTTTCGGCAGAGGTAGCCACTCATACAACATCTTCGTTACCTACAAAATCTTAGACTGAATTTGAAATTAAACTCATAAAAGTAAGATTAAGGTCAGATCTACGCCTAATACGAGTAGATATGTTTTTGAAACCCAAGCTGATGGATCATTGGTTGATTAATACATAGTTTCTAGTTAGTAGTTACTTACATGATCATAATAAGATCTTGTGGTATTCCCTCTGAACATACCTACATAGCATTTATGCAGTTACATTATCAGTAACGACTTTATCTACTAACCAAGAACAAGAACATGAATCAAACCAGTTTATCATCTAGCTAGTTATCTAAAACTACAACATAGTTTTTTTTTTAGACAGACAGACACACATTTTATGAATAAAAAATCACTCACCCGCTCAATGATCGGTCGATGTCGTTTAAAAAACGCCGAGATTCCACAGATGTACATTTTAGACATGTTCCCACAAATTTATAAATAAACAATTCACAAAATAACGCACAATTAACAAGTAACTGCACAGTTAACCTTAGTAGTGACTTATACCAACTAACTGAATAATCGCGAGGTATTTAGTGAAAATAAAAACAATTTGTGAGGTATCGGTGCAAAGCAATGACATGAGTGGTGACTGGTTGAGAATTGGTTGTTTGTTTTAATAAGTGCGATGTGGGTACGACGCGTACAACCGAGAACAAGCCATGCACGGAGTGTAGCTTGATGGTAAGATTGATTACTTTAGCAAGAAGTCATTTGGAGAAAATGAACTGTCTTCATTTATAAACCCATATCTCAGAAACTAGCGAACAGATGTTCAAGTAACTCAAACTGTTCAATAAGTTGAACCATGCTTTATTTGATACAAAAAATCGCGTCTAATGTGAACAATATATCGAAAAAACCCTAGGACAAATAAAGACACTAGCTACCGAAACATGCCACACGTTTGTTGTGGAACATTTGGAAGCTTAAATAAATCATTACTCTCAAATGGTCTCAAAACCAGTTTACAACAACCAAAACTAACAACAAGCTACCATAACTAGTCAATAAGACAACACTCTGTAGTTGATTCGATTGAGTTAAAACCGCCTCGAGCTTGCGGGATCCGATTCTTTTAATAATTGTACACGATAGATGCTGACAACCCACTCTGATCGGTGTGTATGTACCTACCTACTTCTTGACCGTTTATAGAACACCGTAAAGGATACAATGAGATGTGTAGGCAGTATAAGTGATATTGATAGGTATTTAATATAAAGAACACCAACACAGAAAAAGTGGTAGTAGGTACTGATTTCAAATAATAAAACAATGACTATTTTTCGGTGATACATCGGTTACGTCTGTAGTAAGTACCTAAATGATGGTAATATATATGCTTTAGTAGTTAAAATTACACTAGGTATATAGTCTGTCCATGTTTTCTTTATAATGTATCATATCGCAATACATTGATAAAAAACGTAATTAAGATAGATAAAGTGAATCATACAAAAGTTATTGGCCTAGGTTGAGTATCTTACGTAAATTATTAATACTTAACTACCTACCTATAGGTAGGAATGTTAGATAACTAAGGTCATTATAAAAACTATTTATTTTGTGACCGAAGTACGAGAAAGTTATTGAATTTCGTGATAAATGATAAGAAACACGTGTAAGTAGGTATTGTATACTACATATAGGTACATACATTATGTACATAGCTGTTGAAGAAACGATTAAGATTTTGCCTAGAAAATGTTGCAAAGGATTTCAAAATAAAAATCATTAGGTTATACATAGGGGCTGTAGCTAGTCCTATTAGATAGGTATAATATTTTTATGTGCTTACTTAATCTTAAATATGAACTACATTTAAAAACCTATAAAATTTAAAGTACCTACCTATTAACAATACATGGTTGAACATTCTTATATACCTACCTGAAGACATTTTCATTGCGAACACAGTTTACAATAATTTCATGGTCTTAATACAGTTAGCTGTTCAAACATTTTTTCCAGCCATCTTTTGAGAAACTTCTTGTAATATTATTAGATTTGAAACTAGTTTTAATTCTTGCCCCCGTCCATGTCATCCGGGTCCTTATCGCAGTATATCCGGATGGTCCCCTTGAGGGGGTTACCCGGGTTGGCGCGGACTATGATGGAGAAGTGGTAGTACCCCACTCCACCGCGCAGGATGATGGGGATACCTTCCTCTGTCTCCACTGCTACGTGGGATATCTGAAGAGAAATTAATTTGTTTATCACACTAAAACATAGTACAGGGAAAGATAACATTGCTGAATGAGTAGTTATGTGTGTGTTATTGGTTTCTTCTAAGCAAACGCTCTAGATCGTTGAAACGTTTCTTATCATCAGCTTAACAGCTAGTTCAAGTCAAGCATCAGCCTATATATTGCTTCAAAATTTGCCCAGGCTGGTATGAAAACTAAACACCGGAGTTCGTCACTTTTATTATATTAAGAAGTTAGTTAGATTAGATAGGTAGGTACTTACCTGATAAAGCAACGTAAAGGAGTATTTAGTTACTTACCCTACAATGTACGAGCGACTCGCACATGATCCTGTGCCCAATATCTGTGGCTGGGAAGTCGAACTCCTTCCGGAAGACCCTCTGGTCCCGGTTCTTCCTGCGGAACCCCTGGTACAGCTTGGGGTATGGATCCCGGAACAGCGCCAGCCCCGATATCGTGGAGGAAGGGAGAGGCGCAGGGTTCTCGTAGGCAAGCCTTCTGAAGTTGGGGCTGGAAGAAGACAAGCAGCGTACACAATATAGAAGACACAAAAGAACACAATATTTGCTTTCTTACGCTCGCGTCATTGAAGAGGTAGTCTCTTTTTTCCATAGTTCGTGTTGGGTCGTAATAATACACCCATGTAATTCTCGGGACCTACCACCTTCACTGCATACCTATACTTAAAGTCTCAGTCATATCCATTGCTCTGTAGTGGCGTGAAGGAGTAACTTTTATCCGCCTGTATAGTAACAATCTCAGTTGTGCATGTAGGTATTGAATACTATTTGTAAACTTACATGAGACGTCGACCTTCTCCAAACCGATGTAGTTTCTCATACTCATAGCCTCTGTCTAGGTCTGGCCTGGTCTGGTTAGCTGGCGCGGCTCTTACTACTGCTGTTCCGTAACACAGCACAATAACTTCTAAAAATAATTTCATTCTAAAGTTCTAAACAATATTTCATAACGTTTTATGAAAAATCCTAGCTTACTCGGTTATTTATGTGGAAACATGAGTTCATTTGTGAGTTATAGGTCGTCTGTGGTTTTTATATGACCAATATTATAGGTAATGCTACGGTTGATTTTTTATGATTTTTCTAACAATAACGCGCCTACGAGTTTCCACCTTACGGTTTTGTTACACAAAATAAACTTTATGGATCAGGCGATTCTAGGCAATGTAATATAATCTTGGTAGGTAGGTAGGGCAGGTCGTTACATCATTTTAATCACAACAAAAGATTAATCCGCTAGCTCATGTTTCTAGAAAACGATAAAAATAAAGTAGGTAGTATTTATAGTTTGACATGCGGTGTTGTTCGATATGACTTATTTTTCTTTTTATTCATTACATACCTATGGTTAATCTAATTTCTTTTAACTATGAATGTATCAAGATAGGATAAAGTAAAACATGGTAGAACATTCAACTGGCTATGTTCAAAATAATTATTGAATTGTACATTATTTTTGTCAGTAAAATAGGATTAAATTACTGTGGTAGGTAGGTACTGAAAAGTATGATAAAGATAAAGATATTTATTATTGTTATAAAATGATACATCAAAACACCTATGTACAGTAGGTTTGTATCATATTATAAAATCTTAAAAAAAGTGGTGCCTAGTTCAATTTTAGACATGAATTCATAGTTGAGAGATTAAGATAATATTCATGGAGGCATGGTCTTACTTGCTGTAGTAAACATTTCCGTTTTTTTTAAACTGTTGATGTCACGCATTCTGAGAGCTATCAATGTCATACAATTTATTGATCGGAAAATTCATAGTTTCATTGAATAAATCAATTTTAATTAATTATCAATAAAACAAAAGGTTTTGTAGCAATATGAATATTCCTCGACGTTGGTAAAAAAAATAGCATATACAAACAATTACTTATTTTATAGTCCTACTATCACTTGTTGTGTAAAATGGAAGGTAAGTCTGGCTCTCGTTGTTTCAGTAATTCCATTCATATTTTGATTTCTAGCAGTTTATAATGCATATATTTACTCTTCCAGGTTCTTCAGCGAAGAAATCTACGTCCCTAGAGACCTTGGTCATACAAACAATAAGCAACGTGAACGATTTGAAGGCAAAATTAAACGAAATTATAAGAACCGGCAAGGACTACGAATTTGATGTTTCTTCTTGCATTAAATCGTTACTAACAAATACCGATCAAGAAATAGTTGTACTTAGTGTTCAAGCAATCTCTGAATTAGTGAAATGTGAAGATAAACGCGAGACATACGCCCAGAAAGATATAATAGAGTCAATTTTGATGTTACTAGAAACTGAAATGACTTCAGATAGATTAGAGCTAGTAAAACAAAGCTGCAGAGCCTTGGGCAACTTATGCTGCGATTGTGATACATCAAGAAAAATAATACTTGAATGCAATGGTGTATCTACTCTAAAGTCATTGTTAGTAAAGACAGTAAATAAGCATAATGAATTAGCAATATTAGATTGTAAAACATTGCTGAATTTCGGTATTGGTGGGCAAGCATTCTGTGAAGCAATAGTAAATGAGAACGTTCCAGATGTTTTGTTAAAGATATTAAAATGTGAGACAGAGAAGGAGGATCCAGATGATGATATGATATCCACAGTGTTGCTGATGATGAGTGTAGTGAAAGACAATAATCCAGAGTTCCTGTTCTCAGATGATATTAACAAGGAAGTATTGAAGGTTCTCCGAGAGACGGCCAATGTGGAGATATCTGAGCTGTGCTTGGAACACTTGCATGCTCAGGCAGAACATGGTGAGGATGATATTTACAAATCTTTTACTTAAAACTTAAAGTTGTTACATTTCTTTTTTGATCATTTCTATTCTCATGTCCATTAGCTCAAAGAGCTCACTGTGGGGTTTATACCTTCTACCTCCTGATGCAAGTACTCTGACTGAACCCATAATATTGAAAACAAAGTTTCTATTCTCGAGTTATACAAAGCTCTTTGTGCAGTGTTTTTAATGAAAATTACAATCTGTGTATTAACAATTATTTACCAATGATAGAGTTTGCCACCCTTATGAAGTTACTTAGAAAGATATCTTTTTACAACAAAAATCAAGTCACAAGCAGTTAATGCTGACAACAGCACTTTTTTATTATTAAAAGTTTCGTGAGACTTTCTTATCAATATGTAACTATTGTACGGTTTTCACTAAGTAATAAGATTTTTTTAACTTAAAATTGAATGAATGCTTGACAAGACATGATGGATGCCAACTCTTATTATTATTGTAATAAGTTTGTTGTAATTCTCTGTTAATAAATTATCTATCTATCTATATTTCTATTTTGCAGATTCTGTGAAGACATTGCTAGCCAAGGAAGGTGGCGTGGAGCTGGTGTGTGCTCGGCTGGAGCAGCTGATGTCCCGGCACGAGGCGGGGGAGCTCAGTGCTGACGACTCCGAGATAGATGCCATCGTGAAGCAGGCCTGTGATCTCATCATCATTGTCTTGACTGGAGGTAAAGGAATTCATTGACAAATTCTTATAATAATCAAATGAGAGTGACCAATTCTGATGTCAAGAAAATTGAATCTCTCTGATATAGCTTAACAATTGTCATACTGAGACAACAAATCAATTAACATCCTGGTGGATCAGACACCATATTCCATTTCGCCACCATGTCACTTTTTAGTCACCCATCCAAGGATAGACCATATTGGTTGTTACATTAAGAATAAATTATCATCATCATCTAAATTATAAGACTTTTGCTAAAATATTGGAATTTACCAAAAAAAAATTTTTTTTTTTTGTTTTTGTTTTTTTAACAACTAATTAGGTAACTCTCAATTTAATTTATGACCCTACTTGTTTGATAATAAAATGTATAAACAGATTCAGAACTATTTAGTTTTTTACTAACACATATCAAAGGAGAAGATCCTGTGAAATCATCATCTTCAATAGGTAACCAATTTTGAATTTCAATTGTTGATTTTAACCCTAATGAAGGCACTCTGAATGTACCTAAAAGATCGTCGGTGAGTGGCACAAAATAAAGTAGTTATATGTCTATTAGTTACAGAT